>UESW01004663.1:148320-169539 GCA_900491605.1 Calamus simplicifolius | reverse complement strand
CCCTAGAATAACTGATGTCACGATATTTATCTTTGGCACCATCGGCTGGGTTATATCAATAAGAACAGATTAAATAGGTAACTCAAGAGGGCATCCTTCGAGTTGATGATTGTGAATCATTGACTACTGTGAATCATGTCTTCTTGGTAAAATGACCAAGTCATCTTTTACTAGAAAAGGTGAAAGAGCCAAAGAGCTATTGGGTCTAGTACATACTGATGTATGTGGACCAATGAGCACTTGTGCCAAAGGTGGATACTACTACTTCATTACTTTTACAGACAACCTTTCGAGGTTCGGTTATGTCTATCTTATGCGACATAAATCTGAATCGTTTGAAATGTTCAAACTATATCATAAAGAAGTAGAAAAACAAACAGGAAAATGTATTAAGACCCTTCGATCAGATCGAGGAGGCGAATACCTTTCCAATGAATTTGTGACATATTTAAAGGAGAATGGGATTCTCTCCCAATGGACTCCTCCTGGAACACCGCAACATAACGGTGTGTCGGAAAGAAGGAATCGAACTCTGTTAGACATGGTTCGGTCCATGATGGGTTTTGCAAGCTTGCCAATATCATTTTGGGGATACACATTAGAATCAGCTTGTCATATTCTTAATAAGGTTCCAAGTAAGTCTGTTTCTAAAACTCCACATGATATGTGGTATGGACATAAAGATTATTACCTATCTGAGAGTCTGGGGGTGTCCGGCTTATGTGAAACGTGCAAAATCAGACAAACTTGAACCCAAATCTGACAAATATTTTTCATCGGCTATCCGAAAGAAACAAAAGGATATTACTTCTACAATACTGAAGAACAAAAGTTGTTCATTAGTAATAGAGCAGTTTTTCTTGAAAAGGAGTTCCTTAGTGAAGGAACAAATAGCTCTAATGTTGAACTTGAGGAAGTTCATCAAGTAGAAGGAACAACACAAACCAGTGAACCCCTAGAATCTGAGTTGATTAGATCAAACTCAAAACCCATTTTAGATGCACCATTAAGGCGATCTGGTAGAGTACCACATCAACCAGACAGATACTTGGGTTTCTTGGTCCAGAACGATGATCCTGTTGAACTTGATGAGAACAACGAGGATCCGATCACCTATATGGATGCTATGCAAAGGACTGACTCTAATAAATGGCTCGATGCCATGAAATCCGAACTTGATTCCATGTAGGACAATAATGTATGGACATTAGTTGACCCACCCGAAGGGATAAAACCCATAGGGTGTAAATGGGTTTTCAAGAGGAAAAGAGGCGCAAACGGAAAGGTAGAGACCTATAAAGCACGTTGGTTGCCAAGGGGTATCGTCAACGTTATGGTATTGACTATGATGAAACGTTTTCTCCTGTGGCAATGCTGAAATCCATTCGGATTATGCTAGCTATAGCAGCACACTTCGATTATGAGATTTGGCAGATGGATGTTAAAACCGCTTTTCTAAATGATGATTTAGAAGAACAGGTGTATATGATACAGCCTGAAGGTTTTATATCTGAAGACGAGTCTAAAGTGTGCAGGCTACAGAAGTCTATTTATGGACTTAAGCAAGCATCAAGGAGTTGGAACATACGATTTGATAAAGTGATCAAATCTTATGGCTTTATTAAGAATAAAGAAGAACCTTGCATTTATAAATGGGCTAACGATTCTGTTATTGTATTTCTTGTATTATATGTGGATGATATTCTCTTAATCGGGAATGATATCCCTGCATTACAAGGAATAAAGACATGGTTATCATCAATTCTCCATGAAAGATCTGGGAGAAGCATCATACATCCTAGGGATGAAGATCTATAGAGATAGATCTAAGAGGATGCTAGGTTATCCCAATCTACGTACATTGACACAGTGCTAAAGAGGTTTAGCATGGAGAATTCCAAGAAAGGCTATCTTCGATAGGCCATGGAATTCATCTTTCTAAGAAGGATTATCCGACAACTCCTAATGAAAGAGAACGTATGAGTCGAATTCCATATGCTTCGGCAGTAGGATCGATTATGTTCACCATGACATGTACAAGACCAGATGTGGCATACTCATTAGGAGTAGTGAGTAGATACCAATCTGATCCAGGAGAAAAACACTGGCAAGTTGTTAAGACAATCCTTAAGTATTTGAGAAATACTAAGGACCAGTGGTTAGTCTATGGAGAGTCTGATTTGAAACTTGTTGGATATACTGATTCCAGTTTTCAATCAGATCATGATGATAGCAAAAGTGTATCGGGTTTCGTGTTTATCCTAAATGGTGGAGCTGTTTGCTGGAAAAGTTCCAAGCAACATACAGTGGCAGATTCGGTGTGCGAGGCAGAGTACATCGCTGCATCAGATGCTACGAAAGAAGCTGTGTGGCTGCGAAAGTTCATCTCGAGCTTGGAGTGACACCTTCCATAGATGAACCAGTCCTGTTATACAGTGACAGCACTGGTGCCATAGCTCAAGCAAAGGAACCACGAGCATATCAGCGCACCAAGCACATACTGCGCCGGTTTTATCTTATTCGAGAGATAGTAGACCGAGGTGACATAAATCTTCAGAAGATTGATGGAAAGGAAAACCTAGGTGACCCATTTACTAAAGCACTCAGCATCAAGGAGTTTGACAACTATAAGTTGAAGATGGGTATTAGATACTGTAATGAGTGGCTTTAGGCTAAGTGGGAGTTTGTTGGGAATTGTATCCTAAAGCCAATCATTTGATGATTGTGCTGATGTAAATTGTATATAAATTGATATATTAATAAAAGTTATTTGGCAGTTTATTCATTACAAGAACATCTTCTTAATACTCCTGAAAGTAATGAAGCCCTTAGGATCTTCCTCACGATAAAGGAGGATTTATCTTAGAAGGTCCTTAAAAGAGTTCGCGACCAAATGATATACTATGACAGGGCCATAGTACTATCAATTATAGGACGTTGTATATCATATTTGTTGGTTATCCTCTTAACCAAGGAGTGTAGAGACACTGGTATGACATACAGGTGAAAGTGTAGGAGTACATTTCACCGAACGTGACTCATTTCCGGATACTCTGCTGTCAAGAGTTAATCCGAGAAGATATAGGTATAAGTATCCTTCAGACCTGAAGATCACAACCAGTGGCTTACAAGCAACTCATTGTACTTAGGTGCCGGACCACCTGGATTTCTAATCCAGCTACGAAAGGTTACTGGGTGCAGTCAAGTACTTGTGGTAGTCAGTTGTGGATCAAGATGGAATTTGACCTATCCCATTAAAAGGAGAAATGCTTGTGTTTCAATTTAGCAAGACCTTGGCCAAGGCACTTCATGTGAAAGTCACATGATCACTAAAGTTGAAATCACTTTATGGATTTGCTATTTAGAGTTGACAGGCTCTTAAGCCATCCTTAGCATTTGTGGTCAAGAGGATGAATTATACGGTAACTGTTTCTTAGGGTTCTTGGAGTTTGCTCGGCAACTCTTCGACCTATCCGACGTCGGGTTCCATTGCTAGATGGGCACATCGATTAGTATAGAAAGTTGTTTCTATGCTACCGGCTTAGGTTCGAACCTAGAGAGTCACACGCATAGAAGTTTCCTAGGATGATCTATTTGCTGATCAACGATTGAGAATCGTATATGATTTAATTAATCAATTTGATTGATTGAATTATCTCAATTGGGTTAAGTACAATTGAATAAGATTCAATTTGGTTTAAGTCTATTAGAAGGACAAGTCAATTTCAAATATTGATTTGAAATTAGACTTGATTTGAATTTAAATAGATTCAGGACTAGCCAAATTTGATTTGGGCTTGGACCATGATCTATGTGGGTTAAGTCAAATAAATTCAGATCAGAACCCAAACCTCTCGAATATGGATCTCATATGATGAGATGGCTAAAATCTCATCTCATGAGATAGAATTTAATGCATGACATTTATTTACCGAACGTCGGATTTATCCCTCGTCTCTTTGGTTTTCTCCGAACGACGGAACTAAACCAAACGCGCGACTCCTTGGTTTTCTCCGAACATCGGAATTAAACCAAGCGCCGCGCCTTCGGCGTCTCTTCGCTTTTGCCAAACGATGGATTCTTAAATGTCAGAATTAAATGTCAAGGCTAAATCTAGACTATAAATAGAGGGCATTCCCTCACCAGAGAACACAGAACAAAAATAGAACAACAATACACGATTTGTCGTGGATTGTAATTCTAAATTGTCGTGGATTGTAATTCTAAAATGTTAGAATAGAAAATCCTGGTGATTCTGGTGTTAGCGGAAGCCTGGTGGATCTTGGAGGAAGATTCAAGTGAGAGGATTCAAGATCAGCAAAGCTATTTTTCCGCGAGCTAGCACTCCCAGAAATTTGATCATTCGGGGCTTCGCGTGGACGATACTAGAGGCCGGACGATTGAACGGCTGCAGAGCAATAAGGATTTACCTACTGTTCTTAAGGTAAGTGATTTGATCCCTAGATCTTAAGGCAGGCTTCAAGATAATAGTGTGACTAGTCATCTTGAAGATCAAGATATGATCTTGATGTTTTTATATGCATATTTTAGATCAAACGACCCTAATATATAGGCAAAGATATGATCTTGATGCATATTAGATAGATTAATATGTAATCTTTTAATTTCCGCAATGATAATAGTTATCAATTATTAAAAATATGCATGCCTCGGAGACTATTTCTCCCTACACTCTACTTGCCCCTCCAGCCGGCTGTTGGCCCGACGCAGGACCTCAATCTGTCTCGTTGAAATGGCCATGTATTGCTTGGCCGCCCTGTGGAGTCGCTCGCTGCTTGCGAGCAACTCTGCAAAGACCTCCAAATCGATGGTTACTGTTGTGCGGTGGCTCCCAGGGGGGCCAGTCGATCGCCCCTCGCCTCTAGAAGCCATATCAGTATACAAAATTTTGGAAGATCAGCTGAAAAGGTGATGAACGATGGCATTCCCCCATCCATATTTAAGGTACTCTGGCGGGTGTTTGATTGCCACGTGCCACCATCTCAGTGGGCGGTTCAAAGGAATCGAAGCATTGCGCCCCCCCCTCGATGAGTTTCAAGGGATGGGGAACAGAAGAGAGTTTCGGGAAGCCAAATACCTGGTTACCATAGTAAGTTTTACGACGTCGCAAGAGGAAACCTCACGACACCCAAGGATGATTTAGATTTCGGCCGAAAATCTTGCGACACCCCACTTGAAACCTCACGACACCCTAGCACCAATGCTACGACACCCGTGCTTAGAACTGACCACGGAGAGAATCCCCGCGACACCCCAGGAGAATTGGATTTCGGCCGAAACTCCTTCGAGACACCCCTGTTGAAAGCTCACGACACCCTAGCTTTAAGGCGACGACACCCGTGCTTAGAACTGATCACGGAGAGAACCCCCGCGACACCCCTTGTCGAATTCGGCCGAAACTCCTTCGCGACACCCTAGTTGAAATCTCACGACACCCTAGAACCAATGCCACGACACCCGTGCTTAGAACTGACCGCACAGAGAATCCCCGCGACACCCCAGGAGAATTGGATTTGGCCGAAACTCCTTTGAGACACCCCTGTTGAAAGCTCACGACACCCTAGCTTTAAGGCGACGACACCCGTGCTTAGAACTGATCACAGAGAGAACCCCCGCGACTCCCCTTGTCGAATTCGATCGAAACTCCTTCGCGACACCCCAGTTGAAATCTCACGACACCCTAGCACCAATCATGACACCCGTTCTTAGAACTGACCGCGTAGAGAATCCCGCGACACCCCAGGAGAATTGGATTTCGGCCGAAACTACTTCGAGACACCCCTGTTGAAAGCTCACGACACCCTAGCTTTAAGGCGACGACACCCGTGCTTAGAACTGATCATGGTGAGAATACCCGCGACACCCCTTGTCAAATTCGGTCGAAACTCCTTCGCGACACCCCAGTTGAAATCTCATGACACCCTAGCACAAATGCCATGACACCCGTGCTTAGAACTGACCGCACGGAGAATCCCCGTGAAACCCCAGGGAGAATTGGATTTCGGCCGAAACTCCTTCGAGACACCCCTATTGAAGCTCACGATACCCTAGCTTTAAGGCGACGACACCCATGCTTAGAACTGATCACGGAGAGAACCCCCGTGACACCCCTTGTCGAATTCGGCCGAAACTCCTTCACGACACCCCAGTTGAAATCTCATGACACCCTAGCACCAATGCTACGACACCCGTGCTTAGAACTGACCACGCGGAGAATCCCCGCGACACCCCAGGAGAATTGGATTTCGGCCGAAACTCCTTCGAGACACCCCTCTTGAAAGCTCACGACACCCTAGCTTTAAGGCGACGACATCCGTGCTTAGAACTGATCATGGTGAGAATCCCCGCGACACCCCAAGAGGATTGGATTTAGGCCGAAAATCCTTCGCGAAACCCCAGTTAAAACCTCACGACACCCTAGCACTAATGCTACGACACGTGCATTAATAGTGAACCCACGGGTGTGTCGCCTTAAAGCTAGGGTGTCGTCAGATGATAACTGGGGTGTCGTATTGTTTTAACCTTCGTGTCCTAAATCCTAATCCTTTGTCAGCATATATTGACAACTAAATCTATGGATATCATTGTTCATGACTGCGTGCCTATATTTTCACAGTTGATGCTGAAATTGTAGATCGGAAAGAAATCGATAACACTCCCGGCCGTGCACCTTCACCCGTCGCTCCAAATGCAGTGGATGATATTGTAGTTCCTCAAACTGGAATGGAATTCAATTCAGCAGATGATGTATATACGTTCTACAATGGATACGCGAAACGAGTTGGTTTTGGAATCACAACAGTGTGTAGCAGGGCCAACAACAAAAAACAACTTTGCTTCAAGCACCTGGCGTGTTGGAGGCAAGGAAAATCTAGAAAATAGAAGAGTATGAATCATAGGGATACTGGGAAAGTTGATTGTATGGCATCCATAAAAGCAAGACTGAATGCTACAAGTGGTAAGTGGATATTGGATGAGGTTTCTCTAGAACATAACCATGGGATGTCCATAACATCAACTGTTATCTACGGTCGCATAGGAGGATCAGCACACCAGAGAAGGCAGAGATCAGCAATTTACATGCCGTGAATGTTCCGACGACTCAGATATACTCTGCCATAGCAAGGAGAAAAGGGGGCAGAAGACAATTGGATTTCACCGAGAAGGATGCTCGTAACTTCATTTGTCGCGAACGTCAGTCTAAGCTGAAAGAAGGAGATGCTCAGTCGATGGTAATTATTTCGCCGAAATGCAACTCAGAAATCCCAATTTCTTCTATACCTTAGACCTCAATGATAATGGTCATCTGAGGTCTGTCTTCTGGATTCATCCAAGGTCAAGATTGGCATGCACATACTTCGGTGATGTTCTAAGCTTTGACTCAACGTACTTGACAAATAGATATCAAATGCCTTTTTGTCCATTCATCGGGGTCAACCATCATGGACAGTCCACCTTGCTTGGATGCGCATTGTTGTCTGATGAGAGTACTGAGACATATAAATGGGTTTTTCAGACATGGCTGGATGCAAATGGTGGTCAAGCACCTATTGCCATAATAACTGACCAAGATAAGGCAATCGAGGCTGCTGTCAAAGAAGTTTTTCCTAACACACGACATCGATTTTGTCTTTGGCATATATTGAAGAAGATACCTGAAAAGATTGGCCACATTTGCACGGCAAATCCCAAGTTTATGGTTGATTTCGATGAGGCGATATATGATTCATTGACCATACAATCATTCGAGGAAAGGTGGGCACATGTTATGGAGAAATATAAAGAATGCAAGTCTATAGATTGGTTTAATGTCCTTTACGAATGTCGGGATAAATGGGTCCCAGTTTACCTAAAGGATACATTCTTCGCAGGTTTGTATGTCATTGTCTTTGGTTCATGTTCGCGTTAAACGCTTTTTTTTTGTTGACAAAATTTTGAACAGGGATGTCATCTTCACAAAGGAGCGAGGGCATTAATCACTTCTTCGATGGGTTTATAAATTCGAAGACAACACTAACGGAGTTCATAAGTAAGTACGAAGATGCCTTGGAAAAAAGATACGAGGCCGAAAATGAGGAAGATAATAGGACGTTGCAAACGATTGCTTTCCTAAAGACATCATCACCTTTTGAGAGACAAGCTGCAGGAAGGTATACAAGGCGCATTTTCAAAAAATTTCAGAATGAGATCCTTGAAATGGCTGCATCAAATACAAAATTGATCAAGGAAGCTGGCAACAGTTGTGTATATTCCGTAAAGTCGTATGAAAGGATTGAAGTCGATGGAATCGGCAAGGAGATGATCAAAGATTATATCGTGTCATACGATAGAAATATTGAGGATGTCCAATGCCAGTGCCGATCCTTTCAGTTCAAGGGGTACCTGTGTAGGCATGCCCTGTTGGTTCTTCATCAAAGTGACGTATTTCGTTTACCAGATAAATACTTCTTGAAGAGATGGTGCAAGGACATGAAATACCAATTCGACGAATTCGACTGCAATACTGAAGGTTATGATAAAAGCACACGAAAATCACGGTACGCAGTGACAATTTTTTAATTGAAATGTCTTAATATTTGTTTTCGTTAATATTATGTTAATGATTGTAGATATAGTTTGCTGAGTCATCGGATGATGAAGCTCGCAGAGATAGCCTCCATGTCTGAAGATGCATTTAATGTAGTGATGGATGGTCTAACACCTATATTCAAAATTGCCGTGGATGCCAACTGCGCAGCTAAACCACGTACAGAGCTTGTAATTCAAGATCCTGAACAAATTAGGACGAAAGGTCGCCCGAGAGAGAACAGATTAAAGAGTGGAGTCGAGAAGAAGTCAAAAAGATCAAGGAAAAATCAGGTCAAGGAAAGAGCTGCTTCAAGCATCAGGCAGACTTGTTTGCAGTCTATTAATACTGAAGAGGACCTGGAGAGAATTGTACCGCCTTCCGAAGCTTTGATGGACGAATTTGATGCTTATGTATTGAGTCAACTTACACAGGAGCATATATAAAACACGGGTGTCGTAACTTTTGAACTAGGGTGGCTTGGTCGCAAATGAAGTGCTTTCAAAATAGGGTGTCTATTTCAGTAAAATGAAGTGCTTTTAGCACGACGACACCGCTAACGACTCCCTAGCTCTTGCGCGGCGACACCCGAAAGAAACCTACGACATCCTAGTACTCGCGAATGGACACCGAAGATTTTAGCGCGACGACACCCCAGCTCTTGGCTAACAACTCCCTAGCTCTTGCGCGGAGACACCCGAAAGGCGAAAACCTATGACATCCCAGTACTCGCGAACGACACCAAAGATTTTAGCGCGACGACACCCCAGCTCCTGGCTAGCGACTCCCTAGCTCTTGCGCGGCGACACCCGAAAGGGAAACCTAAGACATCCCAGTACTCGCGAACGGACACCAAAGATTTTAGTGCGACGACACCCCAGCTCTTGCGCGGCGACACCCGAAAGGCAGAAACCTACGACATCCCAGTACTCGCGAACGGACACCGAAGATTTTAGTGCGACGACACCCCAGATCTTGGCTAACGACTCCCTAGCTCTTGCGCGGCGACACCCGAAAGGCGGAAACCTACGACATCCCAGTACTCGCGAATGGACACTGAAGATTTTAGCGCGACGACACCTCAGCTCTTGGCTAACGACTCCCGAGCTCTTGTGCGGCGACACTCGAAAGGCGGAAACCTACGACATCCCAGTACTCACGAATGGACACCAAAGATTTTAGCGCGACGACACCCCAGCTCTTGGCTAACGACTCCCTAGCTCTTGCGCGGCGACACCCGAAAGGCGAAACCTACGACATCCCAGTACTCGCAAATGGACACCGAAGATTTTAGCGCGACGATACCCCAGCTCTTGGCTAACGACTCCCTAGCTCTTGTGCGGCGACACCCGAAAGGTGGAAACCTACGACATCCCAGTACTCCGAAACACCAAAGATTTTAGCGCGATGACACCCCAGCTCCTGGCTAGCTACTCCCTAGCTCTTGTGCGGCGACACCCGAAAGGCGGAAACCTACGATATCCCAGTACTCATGAATGGACACCGAAGATTTTAGCGCGACGACACCCCAGCTCCAGGCTAGCGACTCCCTAGCTCTTGCGCGGCGACACCCGAAAGGCGGAAACCTACGACATCCCAGTACTCGAATGGACACCGAAGATTTTAGCGACGACACCCCAGCTCTTGGCTACGACTCCCTAGCTCTTGCGCGACACCCGAAAGGCGGACGACATCCCAGTACTCGAACGGACACGAAGATTTTAGCGCGACGACACCCCAGCTCTTGGCTAACGACTCCCTAGCTCTTGCGCGGCGACACCCGAAAGGCGGAAACCTACAACATCCCAGTACTCGCGAACAGACACCAAAGATTTTAGCACGATGACACCCCAGCTCCTGGCTAGCGACTCCCTAGCTCTTGCGCGGCGACACCGAAAGGCGGAAACCTACGACATCCCAGTACTCGCGAATGACACCGAAGATTTTAGCGCGACGACACCCCACCTCTTAGCTAACGACTCCCTAGCTCTTGTGCGGCGACATCCGAAAGGCGGAAACCTACGACATCCCAGTACTCGCGAACGGACACCGAAGATTTTAGCGCAACGACACCCCAGCTCCTGGCTAGCGACTCCCTAGCTCTTGCGCGGCGACACCCGAAAGGTGGAAACCTACGACATCCCAGTACTCGCGAATGGACACTGAAGATTTTAGCACGACGATACCCCAGCTCTTAGCTAACGACTCCCTAGCTCTTGTGCGGCGACACCCGAAAGGTGAAAACCTACGAAGGCAAATATATAAATACATCGAGGACACCCTGCTCGCAATATAAAATTTGTGCATTTGCATTAAATATTAATCAGTGTTAATATGAATAAATTACATTCAATTTTATTCAAAGAAGAATAAAAAAATTAAGAACATTTTTCGATAATGTCGCTAATCTTTTTGTTTATGCCCTCTCTCAATATCGTCGCAGCTAAGTGTCGCCGGTAATCTCTGACTTCCTCATCCATGAAATCCATCTTCATATCAGGATTGTCCCGTCAAGCAAGACATTCCATGTATCTCTGACAGTATAGGCCGCAATCCAGCGATCCGGTCGGTTGGCTTGGGCAATCCGAAATATCTTCCATCGGCCAAGTCATCGCTTCCTTCTTATCGCAGTAGATATGGAATATGTGGCCTAGAATTGTATGCCATTTCCTTGCATTGGCCTTGTACTTGGGGTTGCGTTTCATTGAATTCAGGTGCATGAACACCTTTCTTTCCATGTCGACAGCAACCAAATGCAGTGCGAGTTATCAGAGTTTATTATGGTGAAAAGAAACCGGAATTGGGCCTTATCTTCATCCGATACATTGTCAAATATTGCGGCCCCTGATGTTCCAGCAAGTTCATGAGCAGGTGATGAGGAAGTCAGACACAGAGAATACGAAAACTGATGCAAATATGCACTTATGTATCGGTTCGGATACTCTGTCAGTTGCGCATCAGAAACTCCTGGCCGGAATCAATTATCTGCCAATGCAATGTAAACGATTAATATAATTCTAAAATCAACAACTAGAACATGTTTCTTGATATACTTACATCATCTATTATCATTTCATTGTTAATGAGATCTTGAAGATTTTTTCTTGTTACAACGCCAGAAAACATATTGGTGTAGACGATCTCGTCGGTTAGTCGTTCGCTCAAAAATTTTGAATAATAATTTGGTCATCTTCGACCGTTGTGTTGGGCTTTGACGTGCCCACTGTCTTCGTCGACTTTTTAGGACGGGTTGTCTCATAATATTCTTCGACGATCGTGGATGCCTTACGCTTCCTCGGCTCTTTTTTAACCCTCCTAACAAGCGAAGGCACTCCAATGATTTATATATCCATATTATCACCCTTTGGCGCAGGGGTGCCAAGTTTATTATCGGATATGGACTCATCTTTATTTTCATTCCCATGCTCTGTTTTAACATCCAATAAATCCCCCTCCAATCTCTTCTCCTCTGCTTTTGCATTCCCCGTCTCAATTGGACACTCGGATGAATGGTCCTCCTCCATCTTCTTATCCTCACTATTTCCATTACCAGGCTCGCAGAGGACCAACTCCAGGGAATGCACCTTCTCTGTTTTCCTGTCTCCCTTGTCCTCATTTATTGCATTACTTTCCTTTCTGAGCAGTGAACTGAGGAGGCTCTCAGCAATGGACAGCCTGTGCCTGACATCGTCGAGTTGATCCTTAACGCACTCCAATTCAGTCCTCAACTCGGCACATCCTACGCAGCTATCCGTTGGTTGAGGGGCGCAGGTATCTGTTGGTTGGGGGGATGCTACATTCTGCTGAGTGAGAAGCCAGCGCTCTTCTGACAATGGTACAGTAGCTCCCTCCATCTGCAACGCAAGATGATAACAAATTAATATTAAGTGAACATATTGACGCATTAAGTTGAAAAATATGGTCAGAGCAATGGAGCAATGTACTAGCTTACCAAGTCGTGAGGCTGCAAGTCGGCAACCCGAACCGATTGGATCTTCATTTGGTGGTCATACCACTTCAACAGCCGGGGGAGTTTATCAGGGTATGCTGGTTCTTGCATTGATGTATGCTCGAGGAACCACACCTGAACATGATATTTTTTGGATATTAAATAATGTAATATTACAAAAAAATTATACTAAGAACACTACTTATGCGTCTCAATAATGCTTACCACCAGTGCTACCGAGCATCCGAACAGGGTTGGCTGCCTCCTAACTTTTTTTGCATTCTTTGAGTGCACCGGCTCTTCGGAACGCAAGCAAGCAGCTATTTCTGGGAGAGCCAGAACAATCAACTCCTTCAGTGCCGAAGCCCAGTCGATGCTATCCAGTTGACTTAAGTCATCCAAGTGCTGGATGAGATACTGTGGATATCTCTGATTAGACTTTGGAGCCAAAAACATGGCCAACATGTATGCGATCCAAAGTCGGACGGTGTCCTCAACATCCTCCTGTACCTTAGATGATCGGAGTTGAAATATTAACTTCTCCAAACCTTCTTGGCGAAGATCTAAACCCTGGCCAAACCGTCTGAACAACCTTCCGTTGAACATTTGGCTGGACGTGTCGATCTTCTTCCCATGAGCTAGAAGTCCCAGAATGAGTGCGACTTCGTCGGCACTGAATAGAACTGGCTTTCCGCAGAAAATGAACTCGTCGCCTCCATTGTGACATCTTATGATGTCTGCTAGCAGTCGCCCATCGACTGTGAACGTCTGCATGTTGACGAAGGCACCAAATGGGGTCCTTCGAATAAGTTTTGTTTGCCTTCTAGTGAACCCCATCTTCCAAACCTTTTGAACGTATACGGCTGGCCTGCAACTATTCTTAAACAGCTGGGAAGCCTTCACTGGGGGCACTGGAACAATTTTTATGTCAACTGAAACAGGGGGTAAGACATAAGACATACTTGTTATGAAATTTTAAGAGAGGATGTCATAATATTTTAACATAGTGATAAACATACATGAAGGAGCCGCATCCTCATTCAAACGAAGAACCATGTCCTTGCATTGTTCCGCCATTTTCTTCGTCTGCTTCTTCTTTGTTCGCGGTCTTCGTCCACAAACGAAAGCACTCATCTCCATGAATGAAGTATACGGAAGAATGAACTATGGAAGAAATTTAGGAGACCAGTGGCTTCTCGAGCAAGAGACGAAGGATGGCTTCTCAAGCAAAAGGATGGCTTCTCGAGCAAAAGACGAATGACCTCTAGGGTTTATGCCGACCTCAGAGAAATACGAAAGGACACCAGGATCGCCACGATCACATCACACTGACCCGCAAACCCATAGGAACTGCCCATGTTTTGCAACTTTTCTCGAAAAGATGGCATGGCTGAGTTACTAGGGTGTCATCGAATTAGTACTAGGGTGACGTCAAAATTCCCGCCTTGTTCAAGCATGGGTGTCATCGCCTTAAAGCTAGGGTGTCGTGAGATTTCAATTGGGGTGTCGTGAAGGATTTACGGCCGAATTCGAACTAGAGTGTCGCGGGGATTCTCTATGTGGTCAGTTTTAAGTAAGGGTGTCGTCGCCTTAACTCTAGGGTGTCGTGAGATTTCAACTGGGGTGTCGCGAAGGATTTACGGCCGAATTCGAACTAGGGTGTCGCGTGGATTCTCTATATGGTCAGTTTTAAGTAAGGGTGTCGTCGCCTTAAAGCTAGGGTGTGGTGAGATTTCAACTGGGGTGTCGCGAAGGATTTACGGTCGAATTCGAACTAGGGTGTCGCGGGGACTCTCTATGTGGTCAGTTTTAAGTAAGGGTGTCGTTTCCTTAAAGCTAGGGTGTCGTTATATTTCAATTGGGGTGTCGCGAAGGATTTTCGGTCGAACTCGAACTAGGGTGTCGCTGGGATTCTCTCCGTGGTCAGTTTTAAGCACGGGTGTCGTCTCCTTAGAGCTAGGGTGTCGTGAGATTACATCTGGGGTGTCGCAAAGGATTTTCGGCCGAATTCGAACTGGGGTGTCGCGGAGATCTCTCTGTGGTCAGTTTTAAGCATGGGTGTCATCTCTTTAAAGCTAGGGTGTCGTGAGATTTTAACTGGGGTGTCGCGAAGGATTCTCGGCCGAATTCACCAGAGGGTGTCACGGGGATTCTCTCCGTGGTCGGTTTTAGGCATGGGTGTCGTCGCCTTAAAGCTAGGGTGTCGTGAGATTTCAACTGGGATGTCACAAAGGATTTTTGGCCGAATTCCACAGGGGTGTCGCGGGGATTCTCTCCGTAGTCATTTGTAAGCACCGGTGTCGTCGCCCTAAAGCTAAGGTGTCGTGAGATTTCAACTGGGGTGTCGCGAATGATTTTTGGCCAAATTCCACAGTGGAGTCGTTGGGATTCTCTCCGTGGTCATTTGTAAGCACGGGTGTCGTCGCCCTAAAGCTAGGGTGTCGTGAGATTTCAACTAGGGTGTCGCGAATGATTTTCGGCCGAATTCCAGGGGTGTCGCAGGGATTCTCTCCGTGCTCATTTGTAAGCACGGGTGTCATCGCCCTAAGGCTAGGGTGTCGTGAGATTTCAACTGGGGTGTCGCGAATGATTTTCGATGGAATTCCGCAGGGGTTTCGCGGGGATTCTCTCAGTGGTCATTTGTAAGCATGGGTGTCGTCGCCCTAAAGCTAGGGTGTCGTGAGATTTCAACTGGGGTATCGCGAATGATTTTCGGCCGAATTCCACAGGGGTGTCGCTAGGATTCTCTCCATGGTCATTTGTAAGAACAGGTGTCGTCGCCCTAAAGCTAGGGTGTCGCCCTAAAGCTAGGGGTGTCGCGGGGATTCTCTCAGTGGTCAGTTTTAAGCACGGGTATCGCAGCATTGGTACTAGGGTGTCGTAGTATTTGGCTTCCCCACACTCTCTTCATTGATGGTTTCTGTTCACGAGGGGGCGAGGTACTCCTGGGGTGTTTGCTGCCATTCGCTCTTATCTTGTTAAAACCCACGACACCCTAGTTCAAAACCCACGACACCCTAATAAAATCCCACGACACCCGTGCTCAAAACACACGAGACCCATGCTCAAAACCCACGACATCCTAGTTCAAAATCCACGACACCCTAGTTCAAAACCCATGACACCCTAGTTCAAAACATTAAGACAAGCAGCATTAGTTCAAAACCCACGATACCCTTGCAGAAAAAACCACTACACCCTAGTTGGAAACTCGCCACGACACCATAGTTCAAAACGTTAAGACAAAGCATTAGTTGAAAACCCACGACACCCTAGTAGAAAACCCTATCGTCAAGATCATAAACCACAACAACCTCATAACGAAAGAATGTTTTGTGCTGCGGACGACATTTCCTCCAAAAGTTTTTGTACAAAGACTCCAGTAGCCAGGTTTTCCAGCCTCGAAGCTGAAATATTTTCTTTCGACCGGACTCTCAGAGCGAGGGCGACGGTTCGTGCTCAACTGATTTCGGTGATGCATCTGAAATCCAGAGCGAGGGGGAAGAAATGGGAAGAAAGAGAGTTCTTCTTGCACAGATGAAATCCAACGTAAAATGACGCTAGGATGGAGGGAAAGGGCATTTTCGTCTGCATGCTAATTTTAAAAAAAAGCGAACTGCTTTAAATGCCCGTCACGTTCAGAACGTTACATCGTAGCAGGGTCATACCGCTCGGCACTGTCATCCACGTAGGCTCCACGTAAACCAATCAGAAGAGGCAGTGCAGCCCACGTAGGCCTTGCTGCACCGGGGGCGGTGTACAAAGACTTTTCCGTAGCTAGAGCTAGTATCGTCACCATGTATGACTAGAAATATGATTTTTTTTTTAATGTGTTCTTCAGCCAGCACATTAATGTTAAGATGTTTCAGCATGAAAATCCCTATACTCTGCCATATCTTCCATCCTAAGCCTTTAATTTACAACCCCCTCAACCATTCTAAACTTTAAAAACCCACAATTTTCTCCCATGTAAACAAAACAGTTAGATGCCACGTCAGATAACTTACATTTACTTTTTCTTTTTTTCCTTTTTGTTTCTGTTAAATATATCATACTAGAAGTCAATCAAATTAAGCAATTTAAAACCCATTCCAATTGCACCTCACCTCCTATCTCATGCCTAATTATGCGATTCTTTTCTGCATAAGTTTATTGCCAACTAGAGCTCATAGAGATTTTCAACACATTCACTACAGGGGATTCCATAGCCATTAGGCCAGTGACACAGAGAATTACTTGCTAAGCAATAGATCATCATATGCTTTTAACAAGAGAAGCTTCAAAGATGCAAATTTTACCTGGTATCTTCTCGCGAAGGATAGGGGATTGCTGGAAGACATCAGCTTTCGTCTTCAGATTACTTAAGCAGAGCAGGTCATACATCACCTCGCACCCAAAATCTGGTGGGATACCGAAAGATCCCACAAAAAGAACCAGGCCCAGAGCATCCACAACGCTCGCGGACTTGACGCCACCTTCTTCTTCAAGCCTGCTCCTCCAGGCGAGGGCGGCCACCCTGGCGTCCTGTTTGATAGAGGAATCGGCCTCCGAGGGTAACCCGCGAGGACGTAAAACTCCAGAATGAGAATGGAGGCACGGCGGCTGTCGATCACAGTGCGATGGTTCTCGTACGCCTTGCTGCCCTGAAGGTAGATGGAGTCGAAGACGAGCTTGGCCGGGTTTGGGGCGCGCCGGAGGGCGGCGGGGACTTCTCTGCGGAGCCAATCGAGGTCGGAGAGGCGGCTGGCGACGAGCTTGCGGAGGAAGCGGCTGCCCATTGTCTGGCATATGGAGTGGAGCTCCGCTCGGAGGTCATCCAACGAGGGCTTTTCTTGGCCCGACTTCGCTTCTTCTTTCACTGCCGCAGCCGCCACCTTCTCCTCGTCGTCGTTGGCTTTATCCGACGGCGTTGGGGTTTGCATGGCGCCAGGCTCCTTGAAGTGGGCATGATGGAGGCGCCGATGCGATCGAGGAAGCGCATGAGGCCGTCCCATTGGCGGGCGAATTCAGAGAAAGCATCTCTGAGATCAAGAATACTGTTGATTGATGGAATGTCTCTGAGATCAAGAATACTGTTGATCGATGGAATTGGGGAGGGTAAAGAAGCCTACCTTTTCTCGACCTGGTTTTCTTGTTCTCTCTCCACAACTTTCTCATCTTCTTCCTCTACTTCTTGGACTTCTTCTTCTTCGACTTCTTCTTCCTCTTCTATGACTTCTTTCTCCTCCTCCTCCCATTCCATGAATTCATCGTCTACTTCTTCCTCTTCTTCTTCATCTATGAAAACCTCTTCTACTTCTTCCTCTTCTTCTTCATCGACGGCGCTGGGCAACTGATGAGGACATAGTTCGGATCAGAGTTCGGGTCAGTCGAACCAGTCCTTGGATGTTCCTGTACCAGCAACCCAGAGTCAGCAGGCCACGTCAGGGAAGACCACACCAGGTAATCTACGAAGGTCCAAGAGGTTGCAGAACAAACGGGCTTAAAATTTCATGTTTGGGCCGAGTGTACGGAATTGACCCGACTTCATTTTTGACACTTTGGATCAATCGAATCCGGTCAGCTACTGTGTCGGACTGGGCCCAAACTTGGCTGGTTATATGGAAACGGACTGCTGATTCAAAGTCATTAGCCTTTGGCAATGAGCTGCTATGGATTTTGGCCATCCGGGCTTGTCTGATAGGACTTTTGGGCCTGTTTTCATTTTTTAATGGCATAGTTGTAATTTTTCTAAACTTATGATGTTAGGGTTTTATCTCTTTTATTTAGGTTTGGCTTTGGGCGGCCGTCAAAAGGCAGAGAAGAAAGATGCTATTTTAGATTTGCTTTTTTTTTCTTGAATGGAGATGAATGTTTTCTTTTTTTTTTTCTGATTCAAAACAATTGAATTGAAAATTCAATTGCTCTTCCTTTAAATTTCGGATTGTGAGTGATCAAAATTCAAAATTTTCCCCTTTTCTTGTCAAGATTCGAACCAAACCTGGACGAATTCTTTTCTCGCAGATTAGATCGTTCTTGAGTTGCAGGCGTTTTGATTATCGCCCTGCATCAACTTGGTATCAGAGCCTTGATCCATTCCTTCCATTACCGCCTTGATCCATTCCTTCCATTACCGCCTTGATCCATTCCTTCCAAACCCAAATATCAACCCTAACCAAAATTTGATCCAATGGAGCAGAAGAACAACGATCAATCCCTGAGAGACACCATGAGAGATGCTATGCAAGACGCCATGCGAGACCAGCACCAGGTGATGCAACAGATGATGCAAACCATGCAGGCAATGATGGCGCGGCTGGAGGTGCAGAATCGTGCCCAACCCCTTCGAGTGGAGGAGCGTGATAAAATTGATGGAGGTAGGGAGAGGGGTTTCGAAAATCTGGAGGCACCACCAATTCGAAGAGGGCAACAGAGGCCTGATGTTGGACTTCCAAGGTATGTCGATCAACCTCCCTATTTCGAAAATCAGAATCGGTGGGAAGCAGGCTTTAGGGTCAAAATTCCAGAGTTTAAAGGAGGAATTATCCCAGACGAGTATGTTGATTGGACCCTTTAGGTCGATGATGTTTTTCGTCTGAAGGAGGTGCCCTTAGACAAGCAGGTACCGCTTGTCACAATTCGATTCAGAGATAGGGCTGCTGCTTGGTGGCATGCGCAACACTATCGTAGATATATGGATGGGAGACCTCCATTAGCATCATGGGCAGCGCTAAAGCAGGAGATAAACAGGGAGTTTTTGCCTCCGAACCATGAGCAGATTTTGTATTCGAAGTTGCATGGTTTGACGCAAGGTAGTCGGAGCGTCGAGGAGTACACAACTGAATTTTATCGATTGGTTGCACGAAATCGGTTGATTGAGGCTGAACCGAGATTGATAGCCATGTATCTTCATGGCTTGCGGCTGCCAATCCAAGATGCACTGGCTGTGCATCGAATTGATAGTGTAGGAGATGCGCATATGAGGGCTCAGGCAGTGGAAAAGAGCTTGATGAGAAACAGGGGGTTTCATAGCAGAGGGGGTTTTACTACGGGCCAGAGTTCAGGGCAGAATTCAGGGGGCAAATTTATGCCTCCAGTAGCGAGGCCGTAGGCATCAGCACCTCCAAGACCAACAGGGTCGAATGGAACCCAGGCGAGAGTGGACAGAAACAGGGCTAACATTCGCTGCCATCGGTGTCAAAATTTGGGGCACTATGCCAATGAATGCCCCAAGGCGCGAGCTCAGTTGTATATGGAGGAGTATATGGAGGACGAATATGGAGGAGAGTTCCCTGAGGATGAGGAATTTGATGATGAGCTGTGTGTCATTGATTCGGACCATATTCAAGGGGAGAGCTTAGTGATACGAAGAATGTGTCTGGCGCCGAGGTCAGATGAAGATTGGCGTCGACATGACATCTTCACAATGAAATGTTTTGTGGCTGGCAAAACATGTCGTGTTATCATAGACTCCGGCAGTTGGGAGAATGTGATAGCAGAGGAGGCTGTGAAGAAGCTGGGGTTGCGGACAGACCCTCACCCACATCCATATAAGCTCGGTTGGGTGAATCGAAATGCAGACATTCAGGTCAGCCGAAGGTGTAAGTTGTCACTGTGTTTTGGTCCTCATTTCGAGACAACTATTGAGGCAGATGTTGTTCCAATGAATGCTACTCACATCATACTGGGGCTCCGTGGCAGTTTGATAACAGGGCAGTGTACAATGGGTACACCCACAGTTATATGCTGCGTCCAGATGGGAGGAAAGTTATTTTGAAGCCACTTCAGGAAGTGAGTGGACAGAATACGGTAATTTGTTTACCAAGCCCAGAATTCGATGCGAGTTTGGATGGAGAGGATGTTTGTTTTGCTTTGGTGAGCAAGTCAGGGGACTTCGGCATGGAAGAGGAGCAAAGGCCGAATATGATTCCTGAGGAGTTGGTGTCTGTCTTGGAGGAATTCCGAGATGTTGTATCAAAGGAGCTACCGGCTGGATTACCACCTCTTCGAGATATTCAGCATGACATTGACCTTATTCCGGCTTAGTGTTGCCGAATAAGGCTCACTATCGGATGACACTGCAACAGCATGAGGAATTGAGGAGGCAGGTCCAAGAACTTTTGGACAAGGGGTTCGTACGGAGAGCATTAGCCCGTGCGCGGTGCCAGCCCTTTTAGTACCAAAGAAGGATGGTACGTGGCGCATGTGTGTCGACAGCCGCGTGGTTAACAAAATTATTGTGAAGTACAGGTTCCCGATACCGAGGTTGGACGACATGCTTGATCAGTTGAGTGGTGCTAAGGTCTTCACGAAGATTGATTTGAAGAGTGGGTACCATCAGATAAGGATGAAGCCTGGAGACGAATGGAAGACAACCTTCAAGACTAAGGAAGGGCTGTATGAATGGTTGGTAATGCCATTTGGGTTGTCAAACGCGCCGAGCACGTTCATGCGCGTAATGAACCAGGTTTTACGTCCATTTCTTAGCTCATTTGTGGTTGTCTACTTTGATGATATTTTGATATACAGCAGGACAGCCGAAGAGCATGTGGGCCATGTGGCACAGGTTTTGTCATGTTACGTGAGAACCAGTTAGTTGCTAACCCAGAGAAGTGCATTTGGATGGTTGGGAGACTAATTTTTCTGGGGTACGTTGTGACTGGAGAGGGGATTCTCCCAGACAGGAATTAAGGTGCATGCAATT
>UESW01004663.1:0-142749 GCA_900491605.1 Calamus simplicifolius | reverse complement strand
CCTCGCGCCAGGCGTCTAGTGGGTCCGAGGGATTCGGATGGCATCAATTCATACATTTAAAAAAACTGAGCCCCGGCCCTCTTTCTGTCTGAAGTCGGCAACGTTAGGTAAGTTGCTGATGTGGCAGGTGACATGGCAAGGGACTCATGAAGAGGCTGCCACATGTCGATGATCGATGTGGTGCTTGCATGGCAACCATACGTCGCTCGAGATGCCACGTGGTGATGGCGTACGTGCCACCCCCATATCTGCTGCCACTTGTTTGCTGATCGATGTAGCCTCCACTTCAGCGCATGATGCATGGCATCAAGTGGCTGTTGACTTGCTGATGTGGCGCTTACATGACTACCATGCAGACATGACGTAGCAGTGGCAAGTCGGCGAAAGTGGCTATAAATGGTTGCCATTTTTAGCTGATTCAGGGACTTAGGTGTAGTTTAATGATATCATGGGGATCTACTGTTAATTCTACTAGTGGCAAAGATTGTTGAAAAGTTTGATGTAATAGTAGGGTCTTTAGGTTAATTTTCCCATAAAATTAATAAGTCTAAAATTTTTCTATTTTTACAAAAAAAAAAGAAAAATACCTTAAAAAATTCATAAAAAATTGCAAAAAACATTAAAAAATTTGATGGAAGCATGATTACCATGCTTAGTATGTAGATAGTATTTATGCCAATATTTATTAATTTTTATAAAAAATTACACTAATGGCCTATATGGTTAGCAGATTATGCATTGAAATAATGCAATAGCATATGATTATAGTTAGGGCATATATGAATTTGCTATGCATATTTATTTTGATGTTATTGTGATATTTAATTATGCCTAGTGCTAAAATTAATTATTACTTATTATAATTAGTTTATTTCATGATAATAATTTATGAATCATATGATATATCCATTTAATTTGCCTTATTCATGCCATGAGTTTAATGTGGATTTAGTCTAACTAGCATTCTATTTGTAGATTAGAGATAAGTTATCTAAAATGAAAAATAGATGAACTAAATACTCTATCTTATCAAGCGGATGATGATTACCAGCTTAGCAAAATTTTCAATCCTATTTGGCAAGAAAGAGTATCAAATCTAATTAATTTTCAAATGATAAATAATGCTTATGATATGTGTCTAACATCAAAACCTAGCTTGAATAAATATAGTGATGGCCTCCAAGACTATTGTAGCTAATCTTAACAAAGATAAAAGCTAGATGAATAAAATTATAATATATGACAAAAAGATTTAATATTTACTTAATAAATTAGAAATCATAGAAACTCTTGCCTTTACTATGACTTGACTATCTAGCATGCATGTTCGAGAAGTATATGATAATTGATGAAAAAAAGATTATTGTATGCTGCTATATTAAGTAATATTTATAATGTCTTATTAGAAATATAACAATTTTCATGTGGCCTAATCTATATGGAATCAGCTTAATTAAAATCAAATTTGATCAAACTTTTGCAATAAAGCTTTATGCTTTAAACTTGAAGTTCATGCAGTATACTAAAAATCCTAAATATTCTATGCTTGAGCATCTTCATGTAATAAGCAACCTGATTAGGAATTTGAAAGTTGCTAAAGTGAATTGATAGATAAATAGCAGGTATTGGCAGTGATTTATTTTCTACCTGATCCTAAGTAGAGGTAGATGAAGCTTCTGATGATGAATAATGAGCACATCAACACCTTTGATAATATTTCTCATTATTAGAGTTAGAAGCTAAATGCATGAAAGCGAGTTGTCTCACGGACTTTGTAACTAAAGCTGGGCCTTAGAAGCTTAAAAAAAAAAGAGAGAGAGAGAGGGCAAGACAAGGTGGAATTGGCTAGTTAAGGGCTCAAGGAGAAAAAGGTAGCCAGCCTTAAAGAGGTTAACAAGAGGGTAAGAGAAATGTAGTGAAAATGAGGTGCTGCAATTATGGAATTAAGGGATATCTGGCTTATGATTCTATTGAGCCTAAAAAATAATACCTTCATTACTTAACTCTCTCAATATTTATTCATATGCATTAGTTGTTGATATATTCCTTCATTAGATTATAGACATGGTTGCATAGTATGAGATCGAGCTAACTATGTAGATTTTTACTAGACATTAGAGGATGCCCAATATATTATACTTGGGAATGACTCGTGTATACAAGTATTAGATATAGATGCCTATCACTTAAGAATGCGTAATAGATGGTATTACTCCTACATGTTTTTTTAACATTCTGGATATTCGATGTAATATATATTTAGTGCTTGCTCTATTGGCCTTGGGTTGTTCTTTTAATTTCTTTGAAAATGTCATGAATATATATATGGATGATGACTTATTCTTCTATGAAAAATTATTAAATAATTTTTTTAAACTTATATTAATTGTAATATTATTTATTTATTTATTTCTAAGAATGATAGTTTGAATGACATACTAGATTTGGTCATATAGGCAAAATAGAATGAGAAAACTGGCTACTTAGGTCCTTTTGATAAAGTCAATTTTACTTAGTAGGAAAGGTATTAAAGAAGTCTTTTGGCAAGTGTCTAAGGACCTCTCGACCTTTAGAACTAGTGTATTCTAGTATATATGGACCTATGTGTTAGTATATGCCCTATATCTAATTGGATTGAATGCTATATATGTATACATTCTATGAATACAAATTAAATAAAATAGTTTCTTTATCTATCTAGATATCCTTTATTATATATATTTGATATATTTATTATGAGATAAAGTCCAAAAGAATGTGAACTATGCATATAAAATTTATAATAAGATTATAAATTGTGAGATCAAATTGCACGTTATGATTTGATTCTTTAAATTTTTTTAATCGATGTATAGATGGAATTGGACATCGTCGAACATCGTGAGACTGGCACATATTGCATATTCTCATCCTTGTAATGAGCAGCTGATCTTGCAAGCTAAGTATGAGATACTTGGATAGGTGTGCGGATACTCGTTATTATAATGATGCATTGATTAATCCATACAGAGATCCTATATGAATATTTATATAGTGTCAATGGTTGATCTCTGATGATGGTTGTGTGAGTGATCCTTTGATTTGAGGTATTTACTGTATCTCATATGTGGAATGCCATACTTTGACGATATACAAACGTTGCTCTAGCCATGAGTGGCAAATATGGTGATGGTTGGGTCTGACATAAAATACGTGGAGGTAATGATTGATCAAGTTAGAATTCGTCTTCCTTAATAGAGAGGGTTATATTCCATGGTCACTTAATGGATTGATTAGACTTAAAATCCTTACAAGATTGAGTTGGAATCCAAAATGATTTTGAAGTTCTAATTCATATGAGTCAGTCTTTCTGAGATCAAGTAAACAAGATCAGTTACAGATTGACACTTTCCATGCTACTGACTGATCTGGGATATGCGACGACTGGATTGAATCGTACGGTAATCGATCATGGATAGGTGATGTTAACCACGTGGCATAACTCTATGACAGTTGGGTAATCTTGATGCTTTGCTAGAGGCACTCATGATTTGTAATTATGAATAGGTTGATCAAGTCAAAGGATTGACTAGGTCAACATCAGGTCAGATTGATTCATGATTGTTTCCAATGTGTCGGGGGTCCAATGGGTCACACACATTAAGGATCATTTGGATGAGTTAAACTGAGAATTAAATTGGATTTAATTCTGATTAGATAGCCATTTCTAAGTCGATTATGATTGGGTTTGACCCAATCTTAATTAGATTGAGATTGACATTGAATGGATGAATGTAAATTCATCCTGGAGGAATTGATTGTGCATCTAATGGTCCTTATAGAAGGATCTTTTCTTTTGTATGAGAGTGTACATATGATGCATACTTGTCATTAATTGGATGACCATGATTAAGCCCAAGTGTTGGGCATGATCAATTGGATTTAATACTATGTGATGGTGTGCTGAATCTTTGGTCAATTGTGTGCCATTTGATGGCACATGGAGCATAGGATACAAGCCCATCATTGGGCTATTTTCCCTCCACGTGGAAGCATATGAAATGCCCAAGAATCGGACGTGAAATGTGGGCATGGACTCATGCAAATATGGGCTTGGTCAATGTTGACTTGGTTATGGTAGTTAGTTGTGTCTTGTTGGGACATGGCTAACTAACTTCCTTGCTTGATCATTATATGACATGAGATGTCATAATGATTCAAATTTAAATTTAAATGGATTTAAAATTTAAATTAAATTTAAAATTTAAATTTAAATTTGGCATGAAATCTGGATTGATTTCATGAAGATTAATTTGGTTGCAAAAGCTTTTAGAAGCTTGGTTCAAAATTTAAATGCTGAATTCTCATTGGCTGAAATTTAAGCCCCTTAACAACTTACAACCAATTTGTTTCATGGAAGATCAGATTTGATCTAATCTTGAACGTGGGGATAGCTAGTGGCATGAGCTATTAAAAACCTATGCAACACTAGGTTGGATAACGATTATGATCCTTCGAAAAGAGCTCGGTCAATCTAAGTTATCCACCTAATTTTATCTCATCTCATACCATAGCAAAAATACGCCTTCCTCTCCTTATTTTTCACGTGAATCCTTCATCATATTTTTAAGAGATTGAAATTTGATCTCCAACTCTCTAAATATCATCTCTTGATTTGTGAAGCAATTTGAGGCAAGATAGAGGCGCTAACACCCCTCTGTCGAAGAGCTGCCAACCAATCTTTGGAGGATCTCATCCACTCTGCGTGGATCACTGTTGGAGGCCACACGTTTGGGTGGCTAGTGGTAGCGAGGACTATGGCTTCATCAGCATACTCCATCGGTAAAGAACACAGGTACATATGAGTTTTAAATTTATTTTATGTTAATTTAATTATTTTCTATCCCTCAAATATCTTGCCCTCAGGGTCTTCAGGGTTGCATCTATGCAAAATAATTGATTCCGTAAAACTTGATTTGATCTATTTTTCATCATGAAAACCTAACACTATGAATATAAGAGCATATCATGGCATCTCTTATTTTCTTATATTTATAGTTAACTATTCATGACTTGAATATACGTATCTGATCTTTCACTGCTAAGAAATGTTTGCTTCAAGAAAATCAGGTCAAGTGTCTACATGTGTGGTTAATTAGGTCAAATATCTACATGGGCTTTCTGGCATGGTAGTTGAGTTGATTTTTGGAATTGACTCTCATCTTGATTGTCTTACTGCTACCGATGCATTCTGAGGCAAAGATATGAGAAGTTCTTAATAAAAAAAAAATGTTCTATTGGAATACTTTCTCTCTCTTGCATGATTTTTGAATCCATCGTCTATGAGGAGACAATGGTGTAGAGCATGGAATGAGAAGGAGACTTTGATAGCCTTCTTCCGCTTGATGATTCCATGATCGGAGAAACAAAGCCCATCCATCCGTGATTTTCTTCATCCAGATAATCCTGTACCCTCATGGTCTAAGGTTATAGTTAGTCGAATGGGTGATTGATGTCTTTCTTGTTACTGCTTCAAGGTTTAAACTCACGACTCACTGGTGACACGTGCTCACTTAGCCATACATACGAAGCAACCCGAAAGGCAGAGAATAATGCACAGAGAGGGAAAGAATTATCCCTCTCAGTATACTTGCCTTGTTTATTAACGAAGATGATATTCCGCCTGAATTATGTATCTTCCCAAGTAGATCAAACAAAAAATGCTCTTTATTTATTTAATTTCGAGTAAGTCAATAATGCTGAACCCTTCAAAGGTACACGACCCTGACTGTCTATCTACCCAATTATGAAAACAAGCATGTCACCATTTTCAGTTGAGCATTGGAGAATGATTTCTATATAGACAAGAAAAGACTATTGCGTTGAAGCCTGAAGGCAACTTGCTTGGTACCACAATAAGAAACCACAAAAGGATATGTTTCTTATCTCGGGCAACATCAACGGAGCCGCCGAAGTATTTAATTCAAGTCTTTATGCATGGGAACAACCATTGCCAATATGAAGATTACGTACATTGAATGCTTCAATAGAACAGAGGGAACACGCACGGATCCATACACGAAGAGAGAAACATCAAAGAGGGGAAACTGGGAAGCCAATTCCATGGCGAGTTGTAGGGAAAATAACAAACACTGCACCGCCAAACACTCCGATCGCAACGGGCAATGCTGTGAGCACCTGCTTCATATCTTCCGACGGGGTCGGGTAGAAGCACGACACCACGTTCTTATCAAACAAGGCCACCGCCGCGAAGATCAACACGGACATGAAAGCATGGACGAAATCTATGAACTTTATCCTATACTTGGCTGCTATCTCTGGAGGGAGAGGTGCTGTGCCGTCGATGATCCACATACCACGGAAGGTAGCCAGCCCGTACTTTATTTTCCCGGCCGCAACCTGGACGCTGTCAGTGAAGCTTAGGATGAAGCATGACAACCCGCAGAGCGCCACGAGGCACGCCGTCATGATTCGGCTCGCATCGGTGCAGCGGCCTAAGTTGGTGAGGATGGGGGACAGGACTTGGAAGGCGAGGACCGTGCCGGTAGGGAGGAGGTTGGCGAGATGGGCAGCGCTCCTAAACGTCTGGCTCATGGCCTGCTGTACCTTGGTCATCTCGTCGCCATCCGATGGCTCGTTAACCAGGAGAGGCTGCTGCTCTTCTTCATGGCGATGGCCTTCCACATCTTCCACCTTGGTTGCCATGGCCTTGATCTCTTCTCTCTTTCTTCAGTTTATCTTCCCCTCTTATCCAGACCTGATCACGAGGATCACAAACGGGGTTCTGCTTTTAACTATGTTCACGAGCAAGGTTTTTATTTTTATTTTTTAAGGAAGAAAGGACCAGACGGCGTCTTTGGTTTCCTTACGTTAGACGGCAGCTCTGATAACCGTTATATAATAGTTTTTTTTTTCTTTTTTTCAAACAAAAAACACCGGAATAAAGGAACTACAACGTAGGGGTTGGATACAATTGGTCAATGCTGCTCTAACTCCACAAGAAGCAAGGGATTTATGTTCAAGATCCATTAAACATAATTAATAAACATATCATACCTTTGACTGATTCATTAATTTAAAACTAATTCATAATTAATTTAATTATTATATAAATTAATTCGTGTAACACGGTCCATAAATTTGATATCATTTACTAGACTTGTTTAATTTATTAAAATTAATTTTATCTTTTAATTTTTAACTGATAAGATTATTGTTTTATTATCAATTAGGACACAATGGATGGAAACGAATTGCTCAATTCAACTCAACTAAGCTTTTTTTTTTTTTAATAACTATATGGGGTTGGCTACATTAATCTACTTCATCCATTTTGCTCTATTCAGAATTAAATCAACACTCAAATTACGTTCTACTTCTTCATATAGTTTGATTTAATAGATTCATATTTTTGAAGATAAAGTTTAAATTATGCTACTTACATATATTATCACAAGTCACTTATTACAAACGTTAGATGAAGTAAAATATAATTTTTAAATTACATGAGTTGAAAATAAATAATATATTCATATCAATCAAAATATGATTTGATTCTTAAATGAATTATACATCTCATGCCAATGTAATCTATATAATGTACTAATCAAATTCAAATCTAAAATTTTAACATGATTAATTAATAAATGAATTACATTTGGATTGATCCATTTATTATCATATTCTGAAATGGATATAATTTGATAACTGTCTATTGATCTGGGGCGACCGTTATATAACAGGGTTTTATTTTTTTTTTAAAATGTAGGGTTCTCGAGAAGCTTATTGCATCCATGGGTTAAAAGGTTGGCTTTGGCTAGAGAAATGTCCCTCCCATATTGCACATAATGTGCGTAGGGTTGGAAAAAAATTAAATAATTTATCATTTGCATGTAAATTCTCATCTCCTCCGTTTTTATAATCCTTGAAATTAAATAACTTAATTATATTTTGATAATTAAAAAAACATTTCCCCCCTCCGAATCTCCTGAATGCTTAGTTATTTTACACTATTTGTATTCCTATGTTGACGTTCTTAACCTCGTAAGTGCTTTGGCCCGAAATGGTGATATATATATTGGCCTGATTATAATGCGACACCTGAGAGTAAATCTCTCTCACGTCCGTAATCCTTTGGACCAACCGTCATCCTGCGCGCGGGCAACTCCACGGCGTTGGTCTTTTGGATGAGGACACGGAGTTCCTGGGGGATCCGATCGTTCCCCTCCTAGCAGGGGACATTATTGGACTTGCTTTGTCTAGGAGCTGGTGGCCGGCAAATCCAGAAGGAGACTCTTCCCTCACGAAGTTCCTGTCCCATGGATGCATGCTGATCAGAGAGGCCTCCAAGGGGATCTCACAGTTTAGAAATCATGAAATTGTCATTTCTCCTTGGTCAATCAGGGATCATGGAGCCCATCATATGCTGAGTTTCAGAGCTAAGCTCCTCCTCAGTGGATTTCCCATGATAGCAAGGGACCCAGATCGAGGCTGTTGGAAAAATCGTCTCAAGTTTTGCAGTACTAGAAAAGGAGCTAGAGAACTCTTTTAGTAGCATATATATCTCAAATGGAGGTTTCAGTTCTTTGTGTTTCTAGCACTGGATGACGTCTATTACCATATCTCTATGGATGCGAAGGATGTTATGGAAGGGAGAGCTCCCCTTCGAAATTGAAGCCACAGGAAGATTGGAAGGCTGGATGGGACCCCTAAAGGTCTGTTTTCTTCCCTAGTTCAACGAGAAGGAGTGAGTGTGAGCAGAGGAAGCAGAACATGACTGAAATGGACTCAGGGAATCAGAGAGTAGTCCTTATTCAATGAAGGCAGGTAGCTGGGGATGCAAGGAATTCAGGAGAAACTCAATCCACGGCCGGAGATGTGCTTGTGGCGGACCATTGTCATCTAGCTCCATCGCTGATCAAAGATCCAACTTCTGTTTGGATTGAAGGCAGGACATCGCTCAACCTAGGGGTCAATGGAGGTAGAGGGTGTGTATCACCCAGTCTTACTGATTCCATTGTCACAGATTCCCCTCTGTTTTGAAACCTTGCAAACTTTTTCTAGTCAGTGCGGGTGGGAGTTCCTTTACCAGGGGAATTTTCAAATTTAATTGATCTTTCCTCCCCCCAGAGTTGGCAGCCAAAGGTCTCGTAGAGGGCCGACTGCGTGCCACCTGTGACCTATTTCATGTGGAGTTCCTCAATGGATCCGAAAGAAGTTAGGCATGAAAACTGGGATTATTCTCCTATAGCATGTTGTTATGCTTCTACTACTATTGGTCAGCTAGAACCCAGTTCATATAATAAGGTTAAGAAATTAGTATTTAGGAGAATGTTACGAAAAAAAAAAGATTTTAGCTCTTAAAAGAATGAAATGTGGGACATAGTTCCTTTACCTTATGATTTTTATCTTATTCCATGCAAGTGGGTACGTATATAGAGTGAAAAAAAGAGTAATGAATTTATTGAACACTACAAAAATAGGCTTGTAGCAAGAGGATTCTCACCAAATTAAGTATGAATTAATTTTCACGAGATTTAAGTTTAGTTGCAAAATTGATTATAGTCAAAGTGCTTATTTCCTTAGCAGTCAGTAAGGATTGGTCTTTATGGTAGATGGATATAAATAATATATATGATACAGCTTTCTAAGTTTTTTGACTCCTTTTATTTCGAGTTTATTTATAAACTTAAAAAGTTTTGTATGGTCTCAAGCAAATATCAAGAGCATGGTATGAAAAAATTGTAATATATTTATTGTTTTATGACTATTCTTTATATTCTATGTATTCTTGTTTATTTATGAAGCACATTAATAAGGGTGGGATAATAAGTCGGCATTATGTTGATATCTTGATTGTTATTAGTGATGATTTTGATGAGGTTTGTAGTGTTCATGAATATGGTTTGATATATAAGAACTTGGTAAATTAAAATATTTTTTGGTATTGAAGTAGCTAAACTCAAAATACCTTTTTTATTTATCAAAGAAAACATGCTCTTAATCTACTAAAAAAGATGGATTGACTAATTATAAACACATGCGGAGAATCCAATTTAAAATTGAGCTAATGGTAAGGCAAGCTTCTAGATAATCCTATTACGTATAGATAAGTTGTAGGTAATTTAATCTATCTAACATCATGTTGAGGGGTAAAATCACTGTGTGTCAATAATCGTGCACATGGCTAGGGCTAGCCTGATTCCTACTCGCTGTGCGACACCCGCCAGAGATAAGTCAGCCTCGGTAAGTCGCCCCTCGTCGAGCGAAGGATTTCCAAGGCGCGGATCACATCTCTCGGACCCTCAGGCCGAGCTATATCGTCTCGGCCCTCTGACCGAGCTATATCGTCTCTTGGCCCCTCTAGCCGAGCTGTATCATCTCTTGGCCCCTCTAGCCGAGCTATGTCATCTTTTGACCTCTCTAGCCGATCTCTCCCATCGCTCAGCCTAGCCCGAGCAATATCTATACCTCTACGGAATTCGATGCGAGAGAACTCGAATTCGCAAGATTCCAAACAGAAATCATATCCGGGAGTGGCCTAGGATTCGCGAGAGTGGCCTAAAGCCTGGAGCCTATGTCCCGTCAAATCTCGAGACATCAACAAGCTCTCCTAGCCGTCAATCCTCTAACCAACAGGATACGAATCTATTAACCTCATAACAAACGGATTCATATCCTAACGACTTTCGAACCCATGATGCCCCCAGGGAATCAGGTGATCCTCCATAAATAGAGTCGTCTACCGACTCCTCAGGTATGCGCACTTGCTCACTGGCACGCTCTCTTTCTGCTAAACTTCTCCCATTTTCCGCCATTAGCGCTCTGCTCAGAGCTCTCAAAGGCCACCCTTGGAGAGACTCTTCAATAAGAGCCTTCTCCTCTTGTTTGTTGATTGCCGATCCCTGCTGACTGAGCGTCGAAGAGTCTTCCGCGGAGGGCCACCCCCAACGCCTCTGTGAGGACTGTTTTGCAGGTCCACCCAGAGGGAGCCCGATCGCGCTCGAGTTGGAGGACAGATTTCAGCAGCAACAAATTGGCGCTAGAGGAAGGGCCTCAAGTCCCATAAACTTGTGATCCAGGAGATAAGGATCTCGATCTGAAAGAGAACTCCTCCATGGCCAACCGAAGAAAGCTACCTCCGAAGCCCAGATCAGGTCGCCTCCCAAAGGCCTGATCCGGTGAGCAGTGTTGCGCGCCACCACTGCCAGTTGAGACTCCATGCCACCAGCGGCCCGGTGACCCAGGACCAGTTTGCCTCACTGGTCCAGCAAGTCCAGGCTCTGGCCCACCTGATTCAGGGGCGCTCCGAAGCCCCCGTCCAGCTGTCCTGCCCCTCACCCCCTGAGGAGGATGCAGCCCCCGCTCATCCAGCGATCTCTTTTTCGGCCCGCATGGGGTTGCGGACCCCCTCGCTGTCTCAGGAAGTTGAGCCAGCTCCCCAAGGAGTCTGCGATAAAGATCTCCCTAGATCTCGGCGGGCCCGATCCCTCTCCCGGTGTTCTCTCGCCATGATTCAACACCGTCTCAGTATCCTCCTCGTCCTGCCCCTTCTGCTTTTCTGATAGGGAGATCCACCGCCAACTTCAGGAAATGCGTCAAGAGCTAGACGCCGCCAAGCAGGCCCATCCGCTTCAGAATAAGGCGGAGCAGGGCATCCCCTTCTCTAAGAAGATCATGGAGGAAGTGATTCCCTCCATGTCAAGTTGCCCACCATCGAGCCTTATCATACTCCTTCGACCCCGACGACCATCTCAGCAGCTTCGATCGATCATGATGTTCCACGGGCATCAGATGCGATCCTCTGCCGCGCTTTCCCTTCCACCCTCAGGGGATCTGCTCGAACCTGGTTCAATGCTTTGAAACCAGGTTCCGTTAATTCCTTCGACGAGCTGAGCCACCTCTTCATCAGCCAGTTCGTCAGCAGTCGCCGTCACCGACGGAGATCCGACTCCCTCTCTAAGGTTAAGCAGAGAAGGGGGAGTCTTGAAGAAGTATCTCGGCCGTTTCAACACGCCATGCTAGAGGTGGACCACCTTAATCATGAGGTGGCCATGTCCGCCCTGGCGGGCGGAGTATTGAAGGAGAGTGACTTTTACCTGGCGCTAAGGTCAGCTACCCTCCAAACCTCTCCAACATGATGGCTCTGGCAGACAAATATGCCAAAGTCGAAGAATCGCGGAGAGCTGCCCGAGCCGAGCTGACGAAGAAGAAGAGCCCAAGGGCTCAGATAAGCACCGACCTGCCCGTCAGCCAAGCCCGCCTCGCCGCCAAAGGATTCCCCAGCCGCCGCCAAGGAACCGCACTCAGGAGCCCGCCTAGGAGGTTCAATCGATTCACTCTGCTTACTGCCCCAAGAGCGGAGATCCTTATGGAAATCGAGCGCCAACTCCCTCGACCCCTCCTCTTCGAGGAAATGCGGCCCGGAGAGACCCCGCCAAGTATTGCACTACCACGCGACCATGACCACGACACTGAAGAGTGCTGGCAACTGAAGAATGAGATCGAAAGGCTCATCCAACAGGGTAGACTGGATCGGTTCAGGGGAGCCCCGAGCCAAGAAACGGGGGCGATCGCCGGCCTGAGCCCCAGCAGCAACCTCTTCCTCCTCCAAATCCTCTGGTCGCTGGCCACATTAATGTGATTGAGGCGGTTGGTAGTCCTTCAGGCGGGAGGGACGATGAAGAAGGTTCGGTGCCGAAGAAAGCGCAAACTGACGAGCTCTCTTTCTCCAACGATGACTTCCAGGGGATACAATTCCCGCATGATGATGCGCTAGTTGTATCTCTTAATTTGAACAACTATGATGTAAGCCGAATTCTCATTGATAGTGGAAGCTCGTCAACGTTTTGTACCTCGATGTGTTTGTGAAGATGAAACTTTTCATGGAGAATCTCCGAGCCATGGACTCCACCCTAATGGGGTTCACCGGCGATGTAATTACCCGGAGGGGGTCGTGACCTTGATGGTCCGAGCAGGAACCTAGCCTTCCGTTGCCACTGTGTATGCAGATTTCTAGTAACCAAGCTTGGTCGCCTTACAACGCGATCTTGGGAAGACCCGGCTTGACAGAGCCGTCGCTGTCCCTCAAAGCTCTTCGATCTGCCAAGAATTTTCAATGGACTCCGAGTGCCAAAAGTCATTCGAGGACCTTAAGAGGTATCTCGGCTCGCCACCCCTCCTCAGCAGCCCCAATCTGGGAGAAATGCTGTTTCTGTACCTGACAGTCTCTGAAGGCGTGATTGGCGCGGTTTTGGTCAGAGAGGAGAAGAAGACCCAGAGGCCGATCTACTATGTCAGCAAACTGCTCCGGAACGCCGAGACAAGGTACACCCGAATCGAGAAGCTGGTCTTGGCCTGGTAATATCGGTTCGGAGATTACGACCATATTTCCAAGCACATTCTGTGACGGTCCTTACCGACCAACCCATCAAGGCGGTGGTCCATCGCCCGGAGACATAAGGAAGAATGGCTATGTGGGCCGTTGAGTTAAGCGAGCATGATATCTTTTATCAACCTCGCCCGGCCATCAAAGCCCAGATTCTAGCTGATTTCCTCCTTGAATGCACCATCCCTGAAGATGGCTCCACTCCGGACTCCTCCGAACATCCAAGATCTGATGCCCTGTGGCTCCTCCATGTCGACGGATCCTCCAATGCCAATGGCTATGGTGCTAGTTTGATCCTCACCAGCCCCGAGGGGACGACCTTTGAGTACGGCGTTCGATTCTCCTTCCCAGCCTCCAACAACGAAGCCGAGTATGAGGCCCTGCTCCTGGACTCCTGAATCGCCCATGATCTGAAAGTGAAGAGGCTAAATGCCTTTACCGACTCTCAGTTGGTAGCCGGTCACGTGCGGGGCAAATTCGAGGCCCGAAAGCCAAACATGATTCGGTATCTCCGGCAGGTGCGGGACTTTCTTTCCCACTTCTCTGAATTTGAAGTTATCCAGATCCCATATCTGAAAATGCTCGTGCCGATATGTTATCCCGACTTGCGACTGTGGAATCGATGAGTTCCGAGCAAAAGTTTCCCCTGAAATCTTGAAAAACCTAGCATCGGAGGCTGACCGAGTGATGCAGATTGAGGTCGAGCCATCCTGGTTCGACCCAATATTGAAGTATCTTAAAGAAGGGTCACTCCCAGCCGACCGCAAGGAAGCAAGAAGCTAAGATTGCAAGCTACCCACTATGTGCTGATCAATGATCAGCTGTATAAGCGGTCCCTTTCCATGCCGTTGCTCAAATGCCTCCGCCCGTCCAAAGCTGATTATGCTCTTTGGAGGTACATGAAGGAATTTGCGGCAACCACCTGGGGAGTCGATCTCTGTGCCACAAGGTACTGCGCCAGGGATATTACAGGCCTACCATGCAAAAGGATGCCGATGATCTCGTCCGAGCTTGTGACCCATGTCAGAGGCACTCCAACATCCAGAGGCTCCCCTCCGCTAGTTTGGTCCCTATTTCCTCCGCTTGGGCCTTTGCAAAGTGGGGGATGGATATTCTTGGCCCTTTTCCCCTCGCCACTGGACAGAGAAAATTTTTATTTGTCGCCATCGACTACTTCACCAAGTGGGTCGAGGCTGAAGCAGTAGCCCAGATAACCGAAGCTCGGGCCAGGGACTTCGTGTGGAGATCCATCATTTGTCGCTTTGGCCTCCCGCATACCATCATCACTGACAATGGCAAGCAATTTGATAATCCCAAGTTCCGGGATTTCTGCGAGAATCATGGCATCAGTCATCACCTCACCTCAGTAGGGCATCCGCAAGCCAACAGAGAAGCCGAGGTAACAAACCGGACCCTACTTCAAGGGATTAAAGCTCGGCTCGCCAGAGCCCGAGGCAGATGGACGGACGAACTTCATCATGTTTTATGGGCCTACCGCACTACCCGAGAATCCCCACCAGCGAGACCTCGTTTTGGATGGCCTTTGGCACGGAAGCCATCATCCCCGTGGAAATAGGCCTCCCCTCTCCGCGAGTGGAAAGCTACTCAGAAGAAACTAACGACGAGCAGCTCCGCACCAATCTCGACTTGGTGGAAGAGATCAGGGAAAAAGCTCGAATCAGAATGGCCGCATACCAGCAAAGAGTGGCCCGCTACCATGCCTCCAGAGTTACCCATTCTCGGCACTACTGAGCTATCTCACCGAGCTTTGAATTAAATCTCCGTACCTCGGCTGGGCCGAGTTCTACTCAATAAATACTCGATATGGCCGAGCGCTCCCGGCGCAGCCGGGGGCCATGCGATCTCCAAAACTTAGTTCGGATTCGGGAAGCTTACAAGCCCCGGTCGAACCAAACATCAAAGAAACATCGTTCGGATTTGGGTAGCTTACAAGCCCCGGCCGAACCAAATGCCAGAGAAATTTCATTCGGATTCGGGCAGCTTACAAGCCCTAGCCGATCCAAACATCAAAGAAACATTGTCCGAATTCGGGCAGCTTACAAGCCCCGGCCGGACCAAACATCAAAGAAACATCGTTCGGATTTGGGCAGCTTACAAGCCCCGGCCGAACCAAACGCCAGAGAAATTTTGTTCAGATTCGGGCAGCTTACAAGCCCCGGCCGAACCAAACGCCAGAGAAATTTCGTTCGGATTCGGGCAGCTTACAAGCCCTGGCCGAACCAAACGCCAGAGAAATTTCATTCGGATTCGGACAGCTTACAAGCCCTAGCCAAACCAAACGCCAGAGAAATTTTGTTCGGATTCGGGCAGCTTACAAGCCCCGGCCGGACCAGACGTCAAAGAAACATCGTTCGGATTCGGGCAGCTTACAAGCCTCGGCTGGACCGAACGTCAAAGAAATATCGTTTGGATTCGGGCAGCTTACAAGCTCCGATCGAACCAAATGCCAGAGAAATTTCGTTCGGATTCGAGCAGCTTACAAGCTCCGGCCGAACCAAACAATCTCCAAAACTTAGTTTGGATTCGAGCAGCTTATAAGCCTCGGCCGGATTAAATAATCTTTAAAACATTGCTCAAGGTTCGGGCAGCTTACAAGCCCTGGCCAGATTAAATAATCTCCAAAACATTGCTCAAGGTTCAGGCAGCTTACAAGCCCCAGCCGAATTAAATAATCTCCAAAACATTGCTCAAGGTTCGGGCAGCTTACAAGCCCCGGCCGGTTTAAATAATCTCCAAAACATTGCTCAAGGTTTGGGCAGCTTACAAGCCTCGGCCGGATTAAATAATCTCCAAAACATTGCTCAAGGTTTGGGCAGCTTACAAGCCCCAGCCAGATTAAATAATCTCCAAAACATTGCTCAAGGTTCGGGCAGCTTACAAGCCCCGGCCGGATTAAATAATCTTCAAAACATTGCTCAAGGTTCGGGCAGCTTACAAGCCCCGATCGGAACCAAAGAATAAAAACCTCGGCAACAACCGAGTGATATCCTTAATCCTTGACAACAACCGAGCGATATCCTGAGGCTTCGGCCTAGTCAAGTAATCTCTCCAACGCCCTGATGCAACTAAGGTGTCCTATTATACCTCGGTAGAGGCAAATGATATCCCACTATTCGACAGCAAAAACATGCCACGAGCTGTCTTTCCCGAAGAAACACCTGCTTTGTTCTGCAAACAGGATCATGCTTACCTCATGATTCCACAGGACCGCCTAGGTCCCTCTTTGACTCACACATGGATATACGTGTTCTTCGCTGAGGACCGGACATTGGTCTTAGCAAGAACAAATAAGCAATAACGTTGCCAAAATATGCTGTGACATAAAAAGTGTAATATGGGAGCAACAGCTCTCAGCACAAAAAGAAGCAGGTGCTAAAAGAAGAAGGAATGAAAACTTTATTGTTTCCTCATCAAAAGAAAAGTTATAATATCCTGAGAGGAGTTACAAGTGCATCAAAGCACAGGAAATAAAAATGAGTAAATAGCTCGGCCGAATTGCTTCAGTCAGCTTCGGTTAATAATGACATTTCGGCATCTGACCCAAAAGATCAGGCAACCAGCCAGCTTACCCTGATAGATAGCAAGACCAGCTTCCCATGGGTCCTCTGGATGAATTAAGAGATCCAAAAAGAGGCATAGACCCATGGATGCTGATGCTGAGGAAGCTTCCCCTTGGGTGGAATGCTGGGCTGCAGGTCGCTGTTCGATTGAGAGAGACAGGGGACCTTCAGCCCCACACTGCTCTAACTCCCTCTTCACATGGCGGAAGATTTCCCGCACAGAGGGGCTAAGCATCCAGCCAGAGGGAGAAGGAAAAGTCCGCGCATGCTACGGGGGTACATGTGCACTTCCTACCGTGCGACCCCTGTAGCAAACCACAAAGGACACACAGAAAGCGCATATGTGCACTTTCCATGTGATCTCTGCGGACCTCCTATGCGCTCTCCATATGATCTCCGAAAATCATCCCTTGAAGACGAGCTGCTCTTCAGCGGCTCCTTCGTCACTCCAGCTATCCGTGAAAAGGTGACTTGCAAAAGGAAAACTCAGTCCCTCCACTCTCAGCTTTAGGGATGCGGGCATCATGAAAACTTTCACAGCTCACAGAGAAGAAATTTTGGAATAGCCTAACACGACCACTTCCTCCCCTTTTTATAGGCAAAATGGATCAGGAGCAGCTGTTAAAGCAATAAGCCCTGAGATTCAACATGCCCAATCCACGCTGCCACGTGGCCTTTCAGGATGAAAATAGCGCCCTTCGATACGCACCAAACGCGTTGCTCAGCTCATGACGTACGCCAGAAGATTTCCTCTGATCCCAGATCATGGGTCTTAAATGTACAAAATCGCCCGCTGATCTTAGAGATACGGGCAAACTTAGGAAATCGCTCGGCAAAAATGACACCCTTCAATGGCAAACAAGCACTTGCATCGTACGTTGAAACGACCTGCCTTGAAAAAAGTCGACATAATAAATGTCCCTGGAAGTGCCGAGGCGACCTTTTGCAGGCCACAGAGCCGTATTATCCATTTCGGCAAAGAGAAGATCAGCTCCTTGGAAAAGGAAAAAGCATTGGCAGAGTCATAAAAAGGCACAGAAGCCAAGTACTCCTCAATAAACATACCTCGGTGTTCCTTTCTCCGGCTCAACTGCCCGTTGCATCTTGACGTAAGCCGAGACATTGCCTTGCGCTTTAACTCAAGGCCAAAACGGTCTCCATACTTCAGAATAAACCAAAGTATATCCTTTCAGTTCAGCATGACTGAACGTTATTTTGTACTTCAGTCCAGTCTAAGGTAACTACTTTTGTCTTAATGATAACGGGACACGCTATAAGCCCCAGCCTACACCCAGAATGCGTAAGCATCGGTTAAGGTCGGAGTGCACGTCCTATGTGTTGAGAAATTATTGAAACATAATTGCCCCAACTTATTGATTTTGATGATTTCCAAAAGACATTGCTTTACTTTCTAAAAGGCTATGAACATGATAAGTCAATCAATGAAACATTCTTACTATGAGCAATTTCAAATTGGAAACTATGAACTATTAAAATATAATGAGTTTCTTGAATCAATTGAATATATGTTTCAGTGAGCTATACTTATGAATTCAAAAATGATTTTCTATACCAATCTTTTAAAGATCAATGACTTAATGAAAATGCTTTGAATTGAGCATTACTGTTAAATCAACATTATCTAAGTCATATTTATATTTCAAAGTTGGTTGGGATGATTTTCAAAGCAAATCAGAATGTTTTCTGATTTTTGTATCAGTCCCGAGCCGACTCGAGAGTTTCCGAGTCGACCCCTGAACTTTCTCGAGCCGACTCATGACTGTGCGAGCCGACTCGACTCAGACGGCAGAAAGACTCATTTTTGAGTGCCTCTCGAGTCGACTCCCAGCTTTTCGCGAGTCGACCCCTGAAAGTCACGAGTCGACTCCCAGATTTTCACGAGTCGACCCCTGGAGACTCACTTTTTGGTGCGTTCTGGATTCGCTTGCTCGAGCCGACTCGCACAGTACTCGAGCCGACTCCCCGGAATCTGGACGGTAATTTTTGAGTTGACACATCAGCTCCAACGGTTAGATTTTAAATAACGGCTATTTTCCCTTGACTCTAACGGATATATTTTTGCAGATTCTATAAATAGAGGAGTTCTTTTCAAATCAATATAACCCAGAGAAAATCAAAAAGAGAGAAGAGAATATCTTTTGAAAAGAGGAAAAAACAGAGCATTCTTGGAAAATCTTTTAGCTCAACGAAGAGAGATTCAAAAGGAGTGAAATCCAAGAGTGAGATTCGTGCACTCCAGAGCTACATTCTACAAAAGATTCAAGAGGAGATCCCAACGCTTTCAAGAGCAAATCAAAGATCTTCTACATTCAAGAAAAAGGGAGAAAAAGCTTCAACCCAACTCCAAAGCTCAAATCTGTGAAGAATCGGTGCTGAGGCCTGATTCAACAACAAGAGGAGTTGAAGGAAGGAAACCAAAGAAGCCAAGCCAGCTCTCAAGCTCTAAATATTCAGGCTTTTCTAAACTCGATTTCTATTTTGAAATATCTGCTCAAAAAGGAGCTGCTTGTAATTAAACTCATTTTATTTGTTTGTGTCTAGTTTAATCTGAGGGATTAAACTAGAGGAGGTTGTTAAACCTCGGTACAAGCTAGGTATAGCTTGTGTTTGGGTTTGGTGCCAGTGAGCCCGTGTAAAATCGGCTGGGTTCGTTGTGATCCCGAAAAAATAACAAGTTTGAGTTGTGAACTTGTAAAACAACTCGGCTGTAATCTAGAGAGATTATAGTGTGGACCCAAGTGAGTCTTGGGAGTGGACGTAGGTGTTGATTGCACCGAACCACTATAAAAATATCTTGTGTTTGCCGTGCTTAATTGTCTCTTCTCTATCTCTCATATACTTGTGTTTGTGCTTTGCTGATTAGTTGATCCCTTCACTTGCACATCTCAATTTAAATTATTTAAAAGGCTTAAATTTTTAAGAATCCAATTCACCCCCCCCCCCTCTTGGGTTGCCATCTGGGCCAACACTATGAATATAAGCCCCGGCCAAGGCCGGAGTGTGTCTTTTGTCAAAAACCTCGACAAAAACCGAACGATATACAATGCTCCAACTGAAACCTATGAGTCCCATTTACCTCGGTCAAAACGGGGATGCTCTGCTGGAGGTTCCCCGGGAGAATATTTCGTTCCGTAAGATTTGAACGATAAGGGAAAACATTTCAGAAATGGCAACAAACAAGGAAGTTCCAAAAAACTTTTCTCCGTTCATCACAAGAGGGGAAAACAAAAGAAAATATACATTAGCCCTCACAGGGGCTTGCTACTTCCTCCGGGCGCCGCTGAACTCTCCCTGCGCCGCGGAGCTGAATTGGCCATTTGCTGTCGAAGGGACACCACCTCCCACTCCAGCCTACTGTTGGCTTAGTGAAGGAGCTTGATTTCTCTTGCCGAGACGGCTAGGTGTTGCTCAGCCATTTTTTGGACTTGCTTGCGGTCTGCGAGTAACGACGCCAAAACCTCCCCGTCAATAGTTATTGTGGTGCAGCCCCAGTAGGGCACCCCAAGGCTGCCAACAACGCTGCTTGGCATCCCAGTTGACCTCCCTCCATTCTCGGAAGCCATCCTATTGTCGTAAGCTTAGACAGGCCAACAGGAGATCGGCAAAGAAAATGGTTAATGATGGCGTACCACCCACCGGTATTTAAACTACCTCGGGTGAGCGTCCTGATCACCCGAGCCGTCAGTTCCAACACCACTACCATAAAATCTTGCCATGCATCATCACTTCAGTGGCCGCTCGCAGGAAGCGAGGAATCGCTCCCCCTTTACCAGAAAGGATAAATAAAAGACGGCGTGCTGACAAACACCCTTCTTCTCGAGACCAAACTCCCTTCGAAAGCGCGCCCACCTCTTCGCCTTGGGCGGGCTGAGTTACCCAACTTCGGTTCTAACCAGGATACCTCTGCAATCCTTGGCCATCACCTGCCGAGCTGTCTTATCTCTCGGCCTAAGCCGAGCTATCACATCTCTCGGCTTCATCAGAGCTATCCCTATACCTCGGCCTCGACCGAGACATTTACTTAAATCTGAACTAAGTCAGTCGAAGAGCGCGAACAAGTCATAACTTGTTCATAGTCGAAAGAAAGTCTGAGACAAAAGACTCGCTAAAAAGACAAGCAAATGGAGGCCGAGGGCCCATTCATTGGAAATTTCAGACCAAGTTACATATCTAAAAAGCAAAAGCACACAAATGGCTCTCAAGGGTCAGGAGCTGGATCAGTTCCGGCAGTGCCCTCAACAACGCTCGGGGAAGCCTGGCTCGTTTCGCCCACTTCAAGGGCTGTCGTTTCCTCGGCGGTGGATTTGAAGCGTCCTTCAGGGGCTGCGGCCTCACTAGCATCCAGAATAGCATCGAGGTCGACGTCTGAAACATCGTCGTATTCAGCCTCTTCAGCCCCTGGGGTACAAGCCTCAAAAGTTTCAACATCCAAGAAAGAGAGGTCCCATTCTGGATGCTCCATGAATATCTTATTTCGAACGTCCTCCACACCAAGATGGAAGGCGTCAACACAGGTTGCATCTTGTTCGCCCCTAAGTAGAGCAAGCCGCATTTCAGCTTCAGCAACTTGATTTCGAAGTAGGACGACCTGCCCCTCAGTTTCAGTTGTTTGACTCCGCAGTAAGGCAATATGCTCCTCGGTCTCAGTGACCCGCCTTTCAAGCTCTGAGCTCCTCCCTCGACTGGATGCTAGTTCCCCTTGCAGGGTCCATATCTGGCTTCGGTTCTCCAACTCCGCCTTCTTCATCTGTAAAAACAGAATTAGCCGGTACCACAGTGAGCCAGCAAGAGAAGCCAAAAAGGGGTAGTACCATACCTCCTCCTCCTGCCAGGCTAACTTCTTGGTCAACTCCTTGACCTTGTCAAAAGCCCTCAGTTTATCAGCCTTAACCCGCTCGATTCTGCCCTTGAGGTCATTGATCTTCGACTGCCTACTATCAGCTTCTCCCAAGGCTTGGGAGAGCTCGCTATCGAGTTGGATTAGTCTTTCCTGGTGCCACTTGATCCTGTCATCCCTGTCGGCAATACCATGGTTGAGTTGCCGTACCTTCTCCTCCAATTCGCCAAGCATTTTGTTCAGGCAATTTCTTTCCTTGACGGCTTCTCTCCTCTGCCTGCCTAGACTTTCTCTATACTATTTTTTGACAGTTTTCATTTCTCAAGTGTACCTAGATTTGATCTGCGATAACTCCAAGCATGCATCATCGTACCTCGCCAGGAGCCCGCGTAGATCTTTAACTTCAAGCCTCAGCTTGGACGCGTCATCTAGGGTGGCCTGATGTAGTACCCTCACCCTCGCCAAATTCTCGTTGGTGATGCCCAGAGTTCCAAATGTATCAGACGCCTCCGCTCACGATCGAAGCTCGGCGTTGATTCTCCTGGCCTGGATGCCGGCCCCTGTCGCCAGGTTCAAGCGCTAGCACAATGCCCTGGTGATCAAAGCACTTTGCAGAATGAAGCACAAGTGAGAAGAGCGTGACCAAGCTAACCAGAAAGCACTCATTACTCAGGAATAATAACTAACTCGGAAGATGTAGGACCTGGCTAGCCCCATGAGGGTGGAATTATTGATCTCGGGAAGAAGATGGGCATCCTTCACCACATTCCGCTGGCCAAATGCGGCGTCAACAAGGTCTAGATCCACAAACTCATCCACCGAGGGACCCGCACCCGAGTACAGCGCCGACCTCATTAGGGCAGCAAACACCACCTCGACGGCCGAATCCGAGCTACCAGGCTGACCGTCCCCGTTCGAAGGATTGGTCCGGGCGACCTCCGACTAAGAAGCCTTTGACCTCCTGGCCTCCCTCAGCAGAATTCTAGCCTAGGATTCCTCGGATAACTTGACCAGCCCAGGCACCAGTTTTCCCGAAACTTTGGTGGAGGAAGCTTCGGCTGCAAGATCTTTACCTTGCCCTCTCCCCTTGTCCGAGTTTCTTCCCTCGATCGCAGGCACCTGCTCCTCCCCTGCAGGCTCCACCAAAGCCACAGTCTGTTCATCAGTTTCCCCAATCTCTCCAGGAAGAAGTTCTCCAGCCGTAGGCTCCTTTTGAGCCTCTACTACTGTCGGCCCAACGTCGCCGCCCCTAAATCCCTCCGGGGGGAGCCCTCCAATGGAAGGCTTATCTTGAGCCTCGATGATTGCAATTGCTCCCTCCTGTCCTCCCGCCAAGGCTAGAGACATTTCCTCGCTCAGAGGAGGGCCCCCAAAGGCACTGACCTCCGTCGTGCCAGCCATTGGCTCATCTTCAAAAGAAGGGGCTCCCGGACAAGCCAATGGAGTTTCATCCGGGCTGTCTACTATTTCCACCACTAATGGACAAGGGACCTCAGCAGTCCTCTCTGAATCCTCCTATGCTTTCAGTGCCTCCGCCGTGACTACTCCAACCTCTGGCGAGCGCTCTTCGAAAAAATGAGCCTTCTTCTTGGGCTTGCGTTTCTTCCCTCAGCTGCTCTCCCTTGGGCGCTTGCTCAACCCTTTCTTTATGCGGCCCGATAGTTCAGACTTCTTGGCTGCGGGAACAGAGGGCAAACGGTCAGATCGAGACACACTTGCTCAAGCAAAATCAATGGAAAAAGAAAAAGACTTACTATGCGGGTCGAGGGGGCTAAGCCCGGCAGCGAAAAGAGCCTCTTCTGACCGTAAATCGTTAGCCGAAAACGTCCTGCCGTCATGGAGGACCTCCAAGTCCTCCTTCTCCTGCTCAGATAGAGTCGGATGTGCTTCCATGTCCCGAACAAAGTTTCCCCATCCCCGGGAAAAATAGGAACCGATGTTCCCTTCGGCAATAAAAACCTGACCTTCCACTCCTTTATAAACGATGGCTTATCTGTTATCGTCTTAAATGACCTCCGAGGTCCGATGTAAGGCCACTCTGATTTCCTCCCAGACATCAGATAGTAACAGGCACGAAAGAGAGGAAGAGTTGTCGTTACCTGAATCCGGCTACACATTGAGATAAACCCAATGATGCTACGCCAACTGTTGGGAGCCACCATTGTCGGGCAAATGTTGTAGAATCTCATGATCTGCTTCACCAAGGGATGAAGGGAAAATCGAAGGCCCACCTTCAGGCTATCTTCATAAAGAAAGATCCCGCGCTCCAGATCTTGCGAAACCCTATGCTCGGGCTCCGACAATCTTAGAAGGACATCCGAGGGAATGCCATACTTTTGGCGTATTCTCCCCAAATCCTTGGTGGTAATCTCCGAAACCATGTCGTCGGGGCTCATCATTCTGCTGGCCGAGAGAAACACCGAGCGAGATTACAGAGGAAGTAGAGAGCAAGATTCTCCAAAGAGGAACGAAAGAGCGCTGCGAACAGGAACGACGCTGTCTCGACTTTGCTTTCCCCCAAAGAAACTGCCTTAAGAGAAAGATAAGGCATCTCAACCGAGACGCCCAGAACCGCCATTGCGGATGCCGTAAAAACTGGGATTTTCTACATGGCAATTCCCCAACTGTTGCCTCAAAGGAGCCTTATGTGACACGCCCCGTAAAGGCACATCCTACAAAGGCACGGTGACCGTGCAGCATTAAATAGGGCATCATTGCGCAGGCTGTCAAACCCGGATCCCTCCGTTCAAGTCATGCCACCTGGAATTATACTCCCTACGCCCAAACCTACGTTTCGAACTAGGGAGTGGGGGGCATGTGTTGAGGGATAAAATCACTGTGTGTTAATAATCATGCACATGGTTAGGGCTAGCCCTGATTCCTACTCGCTGTGCGACACCCGCTAGAGATAAGTCAGCCTCGGTAAGTTGGGGTGCCTTAGCCCCTCGCCAAGCCAAGGATTCCCAAGGCGCGGATCACATCTCTCGGCCCCTCTAGCCGAGCTATATCGTCTCTCAGCCCCCCCGGCCAAGCTATATCATCTCTCGGCCCCTCCGGCCGAGCTATATCATCTCTCGGCCCCTCTATCCGAGCTGTATTATCTCTCGGCCCCAGCCGAGCTATGTCATCTTTTGGCCTCTCTAGATGATCTCTCCCATCGCTTGGCCTAGCCCGAGTGATATCTATACCTCTACGGAATTCGATGCGGGAGAACTTGAATTCGTAAGATTCCAAACAGAAATCATATCCAAGAGTGGCCTAGGATCCGCAAGAGTGGCATAGAGCCCTAGAGCCTATATCCTCACCAAATCTCGAGACATCAGCAAGCTCTCCTAGCCGTCGATCCTCTAACCAACAGGATACGAATCCTACTAATCTCATAACAAACTGGATTAAGATCCTAACGACTTTCATACCCATGATGCCCCCCAGAGAATCAGGTGATCCTTTATAAATATAGTCGTCTGCCGACTCCTCAGGTATGCGCACTTGCTCACTGGCATGCTCTCTTTCTGCCTAAACTTTCCCCATTTTCTGCCATTAGCGCTCTGCTCAGAGCTCTCAAAGGCCACCCTTGGAGAGACTCTTCAACGAGAGCCTTCTTCTCTTGTTTGTTGATTGCCGATCCCCACTGACTTGAGCGTCGGAGGGTCTTCCGCGGAGGGCCACCCCCAACACCTCTCATATGAGGACTGTTTTGCAGGTCCGCCCAGGAGGGAGCCTGATCGCGCTCGAGTTGGAGGACAGATTTCAGCAACAACACATCATGAGGCCAAATAATTTTATGCAGTTGGCATTATAAATGATCATATCTTAATGTAGTTTTATGAATCCTATAATTTACTACTAAAACTACTGATTACGATGTTTTATATATTAATAATTCTTCAATCAAGTTAGCAGGTTTTACATATGCAGATTATGCTAGTGATATAGATACACATAGATCTACCAATGTTTACTCTTTTAGTTTAGGATCAAATATTATTTCTTGGTGCAGTAAATGATAGTTTATTATTGCTTTGTCTTTTACAGAGACAAAATATTGTGCAACTGTGATGGCATTAAAAGAGTCAACTTGACTCATAAGATTGCTTCATGAATTAGGTTAGAGCACTAATTATATTGATTTTTTTATTATAATAATAAAAATGTTAACTGATTGGTGATGAATCTTGTGAGCCCCTGCTTCCTTCATGGATCCTCACCATGTGAGGATCCACCATTATTGATGGAGGAAGGGGGGGCGCCGCCCCCTTCCTTCGCCATTGTTGACGGTCGCGGCAGGGGGGCGCCACAGCCAGTCAAAGAAAGGGGGCGTCAATGCGCCCCCCTTCACACGGACACAGGGGAGGGGATAACCCTCCCCTCGCCATGATTTAAGGAGGGGGGGAGCACCCCTCCTCCTCCATTCTTCTCCCCCCACTCCCGGCCAAGGTAAGAGAGAGAGATAGAGAGAGAAAGAGAGAGAATGAGAGAGGGAGAGAGGCGGAACCAAGCTGGTTCACAGCTTGGTTTGGGTTCGGTGGAGTGGCCGTCGCCTCGCCGGGCCTAGGCGGCGGCCAGTGGACCTCACTGGCGGTGGGCGACCATCCAGTGAGGGTTCGGCCGACTGCCGTGCCACCGGCACGGTTCCAAGCCATGGACGGATGACAGGGAGAAAGAGAGAGAAAGAGAGAGAGAGAGAGAGAGAGGGGGGAGGAGCTCGGCAGCGGCGGCGGCCGGTTTTGGCCCGGTCGTCGGCAGCCGGGCCTCCCCGAAGAGTCCCGGCGGCAGCCTGGCCGCTGGCACAAAATCCCCCCTATTTCGGGCGAAATAGGGAAGGAGGGGGAGAAGAAAAGGGAGCAGGCCGATCGGGCCGTTTGGAATTTGGGCCCTGTTGGGCCGGCTCGTGAGCCATATTTGGGCCACGATTTGAATCCCGTATTGGGTCAAAAATAGAAAAAATAAAAATATACCTCGGATCAGTGTTGATTCTAGTTTCTGGAGGTATTTTTATTTTTCCATTTGAGCTTACATTTTGGGAGATATTCAAGCCCCAAGTTGGCCCCGGGATTAAACTGGGTAGAGTTAAAAGCTATTTTGATATGCTAATTTTGGAGACTAAAAATTGGGAATATGATGCGGTAGGTACCTATATATCCAAATAGCTGGTTTACAGTTTGGGATTTGCGTACTGAGGTAAGTAAGTCATTTATCATAATTTTTATAAATTATTAAAATATAAAAATTATGTATTTAAATGCTATATTGTTATATATTGCATTATTTGAAAAATAAGAAAATGGATTGGTATTATTATTTGCAAATGAGCATTTACTATGATTAGTTTATTATTTATTATATTTTGTAAATAATTGAGTATCTATGTGGACAACCGATCAATTGACATGACTTTGAAATTGTTAAAAGTTTTATAAATATACATGTGTATTTGACATGTTTAATTCACTGTAATTATGAAAAGTATATGTATTACATTTTTGCAATGATACATGCTATTTGGCAAATGTGACATAAAAATGATACTTTGTGTATATGATAATATGTCCTACCATGGTCCGCTATGATATGATATGATGTGATATGTTGCATGACTCACTTGGCACCGGGACCCAACTCCATAGGGGGTATATGGAGAACACACACCCAGAAGGTGTATTGTGACAGGATATGACAATATTATGCCACATGACACCGGGACCCATCTCCATAGGGGGGTATATGAAGAACACACTCTTGGGGTTGTAGCCGAATATGGCAGGATGTGAGTTCATGACACTGGTTTCAAGACCCTGACTCCCAGAGGATATTTATGGAGGATACACCTGAGGGGGATATTCTGTGTACATAGTGTGTGGCCGTGGGATATTAGTATAAAAATGCATATTTACAGTGGTACAGTGGTTTTATCCTGAAATTATATATTCTTGAAATGCTATAGCAATTGCTTCCAAAATTATTTTGGGTATATGATGCATGTTTTGATAACATGGTAAAATGTATTTGAAACATGGAAGCTTGGCAGATGTTTATTATGGAAAATTTGAGTCGATAAAAGCTTGAAGTAATTACATTATATTATAGTTGGCTTACTTATTGAGTGTGAACTCATTTAAATCTCACAATATTTTTCAGAGCCACAGAACTGAAGATGGGAATATGAGGTAGTTGGAGCGTCCATCAGAGTAACCTAGATCTAATACTTTGTTGTGGCCCCATTGAATTATGTATTTTGGGCATATAGCCTAAAACATATGATTATGGTTTGTATTAAGAACAATTTAAATTTGGATGATATATAGTTATTACCCCTCCTTGTATTAAATGTTATATTTTGGGACGCCTTACATGCTAGGCATGCGGCGGGTTGCCACCCCTAGATCCAATATAGGGTATGGGGCGTAACAGCTTTTATGGTATTAGAGCCTAGGTTTGACCTTAGGGACAAACACAAGATGACACTAGGCAGAACAATAGGTTAACATTGGGAGGGTGATAACTTTATTAAAAGTTTCAAGCAATATATTTTGAAAGCCTGAATTTTAGTGGTTTACAAGGATATTGACTGGAACCTAACCCTAGCAGGAGTTAAGAATGCCACGTCGCACTAGGAGTCTGCGGCCTAATGGGAACTCATAGGCTGGTGACTCTGACCAGCAGGGAGGCCAGCAAGCTTCTGAAGGCTCTGGTTCCATTAATCTGGCTGACAATGATCAACCACAATTTCAGGCCCAATTGCTTCAAGCTCTTGCGGGAATATCGCAGGCTATGCAAGCCATGCAGCAACAGATTCAGCAAATCCAGCCTATTCGGCCTGCCTCTCCCGCTCCGTAGCCTACTCAGTCGGCTCCATCTCAGCCCTGGGGAGGAGGGGGCCAGAGCTTTGCTGAGTTCAAGAGCTTGGCCCCTGCTCCTTTTTGTGGATCTACTAACCCTACCGATGCTGAAAAATGGATGAGGGAGATGGAGGAAGCCTTTGCAGCCTATGGTAGCCAAGAGGAGGAGCGAATTATATTCGCTACCTACCTCCTTCAAGGGAAGGCATATGATTGGTGGCTACTTATGGAATAGCGAATGGACGGACGTGCTATTTCATGGGGAGAGTTTAAGGAAGTCTTCTATGATAAATACTTTCCCAATAGTGTGCAGAGGCAAATGCAGTCGGAGTTTGTCAAACTGGAGCAAGAAATATCTCTGTGGCGCAGTATGAAGCCGAGTTTACCCGGTTGGCTCGGTTTGCTCCAGACATAGCGGCCACTGAGAGAGCCAAGATCATCAAATTCATAGAGGGACTGAGGCCTAGACTGATGCAAGCAGTCAATGCCTTCGAACTCTCCACATTCAGCGCTGTGGTGAACAAGGCCCTGGTGATTGAGAGGGATATGGGTGTGGTCCATAAGCAGTCGAAGCAATAGTAGAGGAAGAAGAAGGGGTCTTCCTTCTGGCCAGTCTTCAGGGCAGGCCAAGAAGAAAGGTCCTTATCAGGCCCTCTCAGGACCGAAGAGTATGGAAACTCATTGACCTCAATACAGAAACTCCCACCCGGGTAAGTGGTGTCGCAGGACGGTTGGTGCCTACTTCATATGTGGGCAGGTAGGTCACAAGATGGCCACTTGTCCCCTTCGGAGGGATCAACAGCCTCCTTCGGATCAGGGTAGAGGCCAGCAGCAGCAGCCCAGGACCCAGGGAAGGGTCTTTACTCTCACACAGCAGAATGCTGCCGCTTCTAACTCCGTTGTGACAGGTATACTTAAAGTAGGCAACACTTATGCTCAATTCTTAGTAGATCCGGGTGCCACACATTCATTTGTATCTAGCACATATCTCGCCAAGGTAGAATCTTTGACATCCATTCCTCTAGAGCAAGAGTTGCACATTGCTCTCCCAAATGGTGATGTTATGGGGGTAGACTCAGTATGCAGATCTTGCCTGATTAACATGAAGGATAGGAGATTGAAGGCCGATCTAATCATCCTCCCACTGAAGTCCTTTGATGTTATTCTTAGGATAGACTGGTTGGCCTCCTATCATGCTTTAGTAGATTGTTTAAGATAAATGGTAATCTTCAAAATTCCTAATCAACCTGAATTCAATTTTACTAGAAGTCAGGAGCATCTGGCCTTAGTGTTCGTGTCAGCATTACAGGCCGCAAAGCATTTGAAGAATGGTGGCCAAGGGTTTCTTGCTGTGGTCAAGGACCTTCAGCAAGATGAGGTCAAGTTGGAGGATATTCCAGTGGCTCAGGAATTTTCTGATGTATTTCCTGATGATTTGACCGAATTACCACCAGATCGAGAGGTTGAGTTCACTATTGATTTGGCCTCTGGCACTGGACCTATATCAAAGGCCCCGTATTGTATGGCCCCAGCTGAACTAAAAGAGTTGAAGAGCCAATTGCAGGAGCTCCTTGACCAGGGATTCATCAGACCTAGTGTATCTCCTTGGGGTGCTCCAGTATTATTTGTCAAAAAGAAAGATACAAGTCTTCGGCTCTGCATTGATTATCGAGAAATCAATAGGGTAGTAGTGCGGAACAAGTATCCTTTGCCGAGGATTGATGATCTATTTGATCAACTCCAAGGAGCTCGGGTATTCTCAAAGATTGATCTTCAGTCAGGATACCATCAACTCAAGGTCAAGGCTGGGGATGTGCCCAAGACAGCATTCAGAACTAGGTATGGCCACTACGAGTTCTTGGTAATGCCGTTTGGGTTGACTAATGCCTCGGCAGCATTCATGGACTTGATGAATAGAATCTTTAAGCCATACTTGGACCAGTTTGTGGTGGTGTTCATTGATGACATTCTGGTATATTCTAAAAGCCAGAAGGAATATGTGGACCACCTGAGGATTGTTCTGCAAACTCTTCGGAAGAAAAAGATTTATGTCAAGTTGCAGAAGTATGACTTTTGGTTGAGCCAAGTATCATTCTTGGGTCATATAATATCTAAAGATGGCATATCTATGGACCCAAAGAAGATTGAGGCAGTTGTAAACTGGTGTCGGCCTTCCAATGTATCTGAAGTAAGAAGCTTCGTGGGGCTGGCTGGATAATATCGCAGATTTATGGAAGGCTTCTCTCGCATTGCTCTACCCCTGACTCACTTGACCCAAAAGCAAGCGAAGTTTGACTGGAGTAAGGAGTGTGAGAGAAGTTTTTAAGAGCTGAAGCAACGCCTAGTATCAGCCCCCGTCCTTACCCTTCCGTCAGGATCTGGAGGATTCACCCTATTCACAGATGCTTCTCGGAAGGGATTGGGATGTGTTCTGATACAAAATGAGAAGGTGATAGCTTATGCCTCCAGGCAGCTAAAGCCATACGAGCAAAATTATCCTACCAACGACCTGGAGTTGGCCGTCGTGATTTTTGCCTTAAAGATTTGGTGGCATTATCTGTATGGAGAGACATGTGATGTGTATACAGACCACAAAAGTCTGAAGTATATCTTCACTCAGAAGGAGCTAAACTTGAGGCAAAGGAGGTGGATAGAGCTACTAAAAGATTATGATCTGAACCTGCACTATCACCCAAGGAAGGCCAATGTGGTAGCCGATGCCTTAAGTAGGAAGTCCTTCTCGGAGTTAGCTTTTATGATCACTTTTCAGCCTCACATCCAGAGGGACCTTGAGAAGTTGGAGGTTGGATTGCGAGTATAGCAGTCCGATGGGCAGGTAGCAGCACTTATACTCCAACCCATCCTGATTGATCGGATCAAGTCTTCCTAGAAGGAAGACTTGGGCCTGCAAAAGATTAAAGAAGCTGTGAAGTCAAGGGTTCAAAATAAATTTGCTATAATGAAGGATGGATCCCTGATATTTGATGGCAGGCTTTGTGTGCCAAATATGGAGGAACTAAGAGCAGAAATTCTAAGGGAGGCTCACTACTCTCTCTATACAGTGCACCCAGGAGGCACCAAGATGTACAGAGATCTAAAAGAAAACTTATGGTGGAAGGGAATGAAAAGAGAGATTGCTCAGTATGTGGCCAAATGTTTAGTATGTCAGCAAGTGAAGGCTGAGCATTAAAGGCCGGTGGGACCCCTTCAGTCCTTGATGATTCCATAATGGAAATGGAAGAAAATCACTATGGATTTAGTGATTGGATTGCCTAAGACCCCCAAAAGCAATGATGCAGTATGGGTCATTATAGACAGATTGACAAAGTCAGCCCATTTCTTGCCATTTAAGGTTGGGATCTCCAGTGAGAGATTGACCAATATGTATATTGAGCAAATTGTGAGGCTTCATGGTATTCCGTATCTATTGTATCAGATCAGGATACTAGGTTTGTGTCCCAATTTTGGAAGAGCCTTCATAGAGCTCTGAGGACCAAATTGAACTTCAGCACAACCTTTCATCCTCAGACAGATGGGCAATCTGAGAGAACCATACAGACCCTGGAGGACATGTTGCGAGCCTATGTGATGGACTTGGGTGGTGCTTGGGACAACCACTTATCTTTAGTGGAATTTGCTTACAATAATAGTTACCAAGCCAGTATTCAGATGGCTCCATTTGAGGCCTTGTATGGTAGAAAATGCAGATCTCCCTTATGTTGGGATGATGTGGGGGAGAGGAAATTATTGGGCCTGAGCTGATTCGGCAGACCATAGAGAAGGTGCAGTTGATTAAAGGACGACTCCGCACAGCTCAGAGCCGACAAAAGAGCTATGCTGATGTGAGAAGAAGGGAGCTAGAATTTCAGGTTGAAGATCATGTCTTCCTAAAGATTTTACCAACCAAAAATGTGATGAGATTTGGGATTAAAGGTAAGCTGAGTCCACGATACATTGGGCCATTTGAGATTATGAGCAAAGTAGGGGAGGTGGCTTATAGCCTGGCATTACCTCCGGCACTCTCTGGGGTACACAATGTATTTCATATATCTATGTTGAGAAAGTACATTCCTGACCCCAGCCATGTGATACAGTTTGAGCCCATACAGTTAAGGAATGATCTGACATATGAGGAGTATCATGTACGTATTATGGACCGCAAGGATCAAGTTTTAAGACGGCGTAGCATTCCCTATGTCAAGATCCAGTGGAGTAACTATTCTGAGAGGGAAGCTACTTGGGAGCTTGAGGAGGAAATTAAAGAGAAATATCCTCAATTGTTTGTAACATAGCATACGTAAATGGAAAGAAGATTAATCATATGATCAAAGCTTTGGATTCTAAATGTTATTTGAAGTACACCAATTTCGAGGCCAAATTTTTATGAGGGGAGAATGTGAGCCCCTGCTCCCTCCACGGATCCTCACACATTCCTCTGCTCCCTCCACGGATCCTCACTATGTGAGGATCCGCCATTGTTGATGGAGGAAGGGGGGGTTCCGCCTCCTTCCTCTGCCATTGTTGACGCCACGGCAGGGGGGCGCGCAGCTAGTCAAAGAAAGGGGGCGCCGACGCGCCCCCTTCACACGGACATAGGGGAGGGGATAACCCTCCCCTCGCCAGGATTTAAGGAGGGGGGAGCACCCCTCCTCCTCCATTCTACTCCCCCCACTCCCGGCCAAGGTAAGAGAGAGAGAGAGAGAGAAAGAGAGAGAATGAGAGAGGGAGAGGGGTAGAACCAAGCCGGTTCACGGTTTGGTTCGGGCCCGGTGGAGTGGCCGTCGCCTCGCCGGGCCTGGGCGGTGGCCAGTGGACCTCACCGGCAGCGGGCGACCATCCGGTGAGGGTCCGGCCAGCCGTGCCATCGGCACGGTTCCAAGCCGCGGACGAGTGACAGGGAGAAAGAGAGAGAAATAGAGAGAGGGAGGGGGAGGAGCTCGGCCGCGGCTGGCTCCGACCCGGTCGTCTGCAACCAGGCCTCCTCGGAGAGTGGCGGTAGCCTGGCTGCCGGCACAAAATCCCCCTTGTTTCGGGTGAAATAGGGGAGGCGAGGGAGAAGAAAGGGGAGCGGGCCGGTCGGGCCGTTTGGGATTTGGGCCCGGTTGGGCCGGCTCGTGAGCCATCTTTGGGCCGCGATTTGGACCCCGTATTAGGCTAAAAATGAAAAATAAAAATATACCCCGGATTAGTGTTGATTCTAGTTTCTGGGGGTATTTTTATTTTCCCTTTGGGCTTATATATTGGGAGATATTCAAGCCCAAGTTGGCCCCGGGATTAAATTGGGTAGAATTAAAAGCTATTTTGATATGCTAATTTTGGAGACTAAAAATTAGGAAAATGATGCTGTAGGTACCAGATATCCAAATAACTGGTTTACGGTTTGAGATTTGCGTACTGAGGTAAGTAAGTTATTTATCATAATTTTCATAAATTATTAAAATATAAAAATTATGTATTTAAATGCTATATTGTTATATATTGCATTATTTAAAAAATAAGAAAATGGATTGGTATTATTATTTGCAAATGAGCATTTACTATGATTAGTTTATTATTTATTATATTTTACAAATAATTGGGTATCTATGTGGACAACTGATCAATTGGTATGACTTTGAAATTGTTAAAAGTTTTATAAATATACATGTGTATTTGTCATGTTTAATTCACTGTAATAATGAAAAGTATATGGATTACATTTTTGCAATGATACATGCTATTTGGCAAGTGTGACATGAAAATGATACTTTGTGTATATGATAATGTGTCCCACCATGGTCCGCTATGATATGATATGATGTGATATGTTGCATGACTCACTTGGCACCGTGACCCAACTCCATAGGGGGTATATGGAGAACGCACACCCAGGAGGTATGCTGTGATAGGATATGGCAATATTATGCCACATGGCACCGGAACCCCCGCCTATGGAGTTCCATAGGGGGTATATGGAGAATACACTCTTGGGATGTGTTGTAGCCGGATATGGTAGGATGTGAGTTCATGACACTGGTTCCAAGACCCTGACTCCTAGGGGATATTTATGGAGGATACACTCGAGAGGGGTGTTACACCCGAGGGGGCTATTCTATGTACATAGTGTGTGGCCATGGGATATTAGTATAAAAATGCATATTTACTTGCTAATTACAGTGGTACAGTGGTTTTATCATGATATTATATATTCTTAAAATGTTATATATAGCAATTGCTTTCAAAATTATTTTGAGCATATGATGCATGTTTTGATAACATGGTAAAATGTATTTGAAACATGGAAGCTTGGCAGATGTTTATTATGAAAAATTTGAGTCGATAAAAGCTTAAAGTAATTACATTATATTATAGTTGGCTTACTTATTGAGTGTGAGCTCATTTAAATCTCACAATGTTTTCAGAGCCACAGAACTGAAGATGTAAATATGGGGTAGTTGGAGCGGCTATCAGAGTAACCTATATCTAATACTTTGTTGTGGCCCCATTGAATTATGTATTTTGGGCATGTAGCCTAAAACATATGATTATGGTTTGTATTAAGAACAATTTGAATTTGAATGATATAGTTATTACCCCTCATTGTATTAAATGTTATATTTCGGAACGCCTTGCACACTAGGCATGCGGCGGGTTGCCACCCCTAGATCCAATATAGGGTCTCGGGTGTGACAAATCCAATATTCCATGCAATGATGGAGCATATCGAAGTTCATTATCACTTTATTAGAGGGAATATTGCAGATGAAGAAGTTAATTTGCTTCTAATGTCTATATATAAACAGTTAATTAATATTTGCATTAAAGGATCCGCGATTGAACAATTTGAAGCTTTGTGTAACAAGCTCAACATTGTTAACATAGAGTTCGTAATGAGGATGAGTATTGGAAGTCATTATGCACTTTCATAAAATGAGTGTTGGTTTTAAATATCCTAACAACCATAATTTTTAATAGCAATGATATTTTTTTATTTTAACAAACTTTATCCTTTAATAAAAAGGATTAGTTATTAATCCTAATAAACTTTGCACTTAGTAAATGGGAGTCGGCTTCTAATTCTTGTGGAACAAAAATTCTAGTCCTTGTAGGATATGATTAATTTTTTATTTATATAAGCAAATACAGCCTTAGTCTTAGGGCATGCTCCTGATTTGTTATTATTTTTAATATATACTTTTTCTCTCTCAAATATTTTTATTTTTCTTCTAGTATTACTTAATTTAATTGGTGTTGCTTGGATTTTGAATCGATGCTTTTGATCTGCATTGAGAAAATGTGCCGTTCTACCACCGCCATCCACTTTCTTGTGTCAACGAATGAAAGTAAGAATCGATTACGTGTGGGAATTATTGGGCGTGCTGTAGAGATCTAAAATTTATGGGGATCTGTTTAGAGCCCCTTATGAAATGGTGTGAAGGCCATGAATTGTTTGTTTGCCTGAGCTGATCCACATATTTGCTAATCTCCTTATCGATAGTAATTGAATCAACTTGGTAGATCCAACAATACCCCGACCTAAGAAGTAATTAGACCATTAATCAACACCTTATCACATGCAATTCTTTGGTTAAATCCCTAGGCTATATTTAAGTGGAATAGGTGGTTGATGATCTTTCTTGCTACTGCCTGAAGGTCACTGACCTCTGCTGCGATATATAAACTCACGACTCACTGGTGACACGTGCTCAGTTAGCCATATATGCGAAGCAACGCAGATCGAAGGCACAGAATAAGACACGGAGAGGGAAAGAGTACTATCCCTCTCAATATCCTAGTCTTATTGTATCTTGCCGAAGATAAACGAAAAATGCTCTTTATTTATTTATTTCAAGTAAGTCAACGCTGAACCTTCAAAGGCACACGGCCATCACTGTCTACCTATATGACAACAAGCACAGAAAATTGGAGGATGATCTGTATATGGACAAGAAAAGAACGCGTTGAAGGCAACTTGGTTATTGCCACAAGAAACTACCAAACGGATATGCTTCTTATCTACTTGCAGCATCAATGGAGCCGCCAAAGTAATAAATTATAAGTCTTTACTTGCCAATATAAGGATTACTGTTTCAATAGAATAGAGGGAACACGGTTGCATGCATCCACGAAGAGAGAAGCATCAATGAGGGGCACAAGGGAAGCCAATTCCATGGCGAGTTGTAGGGAAAATAACAAACGCTGCACTGCCAAACACTCCGATAGCAATCGGCAATGCGGAAAGCACCTGCTCCACGTCCTCCGACGGGGCCGGGTAGAAGCACGACACCACGTTCCTATCAAACAGGGCCACCGCCGTGAAGATCAACACGGACACGAAAGCATGGACGAAATCTATGAACTTTATCCTATACTTGGCCGCTATCTCTGGAGGGAGAGGTGCAGTGCCGTCGATGATCCACATGCCACCGAAGGTAGCGAGCCCGTACTTTATTTTCCGGCCGGCCGCAAACTGGACGCTGTCAGTGAAGCTTAGGATGAAGCATGGCAACCCGCAGAGGGCCACGAGGCATGCTGTCATGGTTCGATTCGCGTCTGTGCAGCGGCCTGAGTTGGTGAGGATGGGAGACAGGACTTGGAATGCAAGGACCGTGCCGGTAGGGAGGAGGTTAGCGAGATGGGCAGCGCTTCTATACGTCTGGCTTACGGCCTGCTGCACCGTGGTCATCATCGTGTCGCCATCCGATGCCTCGGGAGCCAGGAGAGGCTGCTGCCCTTCTTCATGATGATGGGCCTCCTCATCTTCCATCTTTATTGCCATGACGTACCCTAATCGATCTCTTCTTCTCTCTTTCTTCCTTCTATCTTCTCTCTTTGATGCCTTGCAACGATGTGAATTTATAGGACGCCGGGTACACATGGTTGAAAGACCGCGTCTTAATTTGGTTTTCTTATTTTTACACGGCAGCTCTGGTGATCGTTACTTATATAACAGAGTTTTCTTCTTTACCCCAACCCAAACGCGGGGATGAAAGAACTTCTATGAAGCTAATCGTATGTTTGGTTAAGAAGTTTGTGTTTCGTTTCAGATAGAGCAGCCGAGTTTAATGTTCAACATGGTGCTCTCATGCGTGGGGATCAAAGCATGTCCTTTGTCAGGAAACTTAGCTATCATGCACGTCCATCCACATAACCACAAAAAAAAAAAAAAAAAATTCGAGATTCTTCCATCAGCCTCATCTTTGGAGGATGAGTGCCAACTTTCAACCATTGGCTATTGCCCCGATAGCGTGGAGGCAACGGCTTGAGGCGAGAGTTGTTACGTCAAAATCCACGATAGGATCCCAAGCTGAGTAGATGAATAGCTACGATGCACGATCTTTGTACGGCAGAACGTGGAACGCTCATGCGACTCTTTGGTGTGTCTTTACTCCTCTGCAAACAGACCAGTTGGCTTGACTTGGTTTGCGAACAGACCGGTTGGTTTGACTTGGCTTGCAACAAAATATAAACAATCAATTTGACATTTGATGGCCGTGATGAGCTTTGAAGAGTTCAAAGCTCATTTTATTTGGGTTTTGCTTCCTTTTTAAATTGAAAGTATTTCTTTAAAGGAATGTTAGGTTGGTTGTAACCGTCTTAATTTTAGATTATCATATTTATTAAATTTAGCAGTTAAATACAATAATTTAAATAATAATATTTAATCTGTTGATGCTGAACTCTGTCCTTCGACTCGGACGCGATCGGACTCCCTTCTGGGCGGACCTGCAAAACAGTCCTCATGCGAGAGGCGTTGGGGGTGACCCTTCGCGGAAGACCCTTCGACGCTCAAGTCAGCGGGGATCGACAATCAACACATGTGAGGAGAAGGCTCTCGCTGAAGAGTCTCTCCAGGGGTGACCTCTCGAAAGCTCTGAGCAGAGCGTTAATGGTGGAAAGGGGTGAGTAGAGGTAGAAGGAGAGTAGGCCAGTAAGCAAGTGCGCATCCTGAGAAGTCGGGAGATGGTTTCATTTATAGAGGATCACCTGATTCCTTAGGAGTGTCGTGGGTCCGAAAGCCGTTAGGATTCGAATCCAGTTTGTTATGAGGTCAGTAAGATTTGTATCTCGTTAGTTAGAGGATCGACGACTGGGAGAGCTGGTTGATGTCTTGGGATTCGAGACGGTGTAGGCTCCAGGGCTCTAGGCCACTCTTGGGTATGATTTTTTGTTTGAACTCTTCCACACCGGATTCTGTAGAGGTGGTGCCTGAGTCTGGCCGGGCATAAGGATAGGAATGGTTCAGCTGGGGCCGAGAGATAGGAACAGCTCGGCTGAGGCCGAGAGATAGGGGTAGCTCGGCTGGGGCTGAGAGATAGGAATAGCTCGGCTGAGGCCGAGAGATAGGGGTAGCTCGGATGAGGCCGAGAGACAGGGATAGCTCGGCTAAGGCCGAGAGTCAGGGATAGCTCGGCTGAGGCTGAGAGATGTGACCCGTGCCTTGGGAATCCTTGGCTCGCTGGGGGACTAAGGCGCTCCGATCCACTGAGGCTGATTCATCTCTAGTGGGTATTGCACAGCAAGTGAGAGTCAGGGTTGATCCTAACCCCTTGCATGATTATTAATGCAGCAGCGATTTTACCTCTCAACACATGCCCCCCACTTCCTAGTTCGAAGCGTAGGTTCGGGCGTAGGGAATACAACTCCGGATGGCACGATCTGAATGGGTTTGGATTTGACAGCCTGCATAATGATGCCCTAATTAATGCTGCGCGGCCGCATTATTTTTATGGGATGGATCTGTTGCTTTATAGGGGCAACGGTTGGGGAAGTGCCACGTAGCAAATCCTGATTTTTTCGATGCCTGCAACGGCGGTTCCGAGCATTCCGATCAAGACACCTTATCTTCTCTTTGAGGCGGTTTCTTCGAGGAAAAGCAAAGTCAAAATAGTGCCATTCAATTTCGCAGCGCCCTTTCGTTCCTTCTTGGAGGATCCTGTTCCCCTTCTTCCTTTGCAACGTCGCTCGGTGTTTCTTTCAACCAACAGCATGGTGAGGCCTAGCGACCTGATTTCAGAGATTGCTGCTGAAGATTTGGGGAGAATACGTCAGAAGTATGGCATTCCCTCAGATGTCATTTTACGACTGCCAGAGCCCGAGCATAGGATCTCGCAAGAGCTGGAGGATGGGATCTTTCTTTACGAAGATAGCTTGAAGGTAGGCCTCCGACTTCCCCTTCACCCCTTAGTGAAAGAGATCATGAGGTTCTATAACATCTGTCCGACAATGGTGGCTCCTAACAGCTGGCGGAGTATCATCGGGTTTATCTCGATGTGTAACCAGGTTCAGGTAATAGCAACTCTGTCCCTGTTCCATGTTTGTTACCATCTGATGTCCGGAAGGAGCTCGGAGTGGTCCTATATCGGACCTCGGAAGTCATTCAGGACGATCATGGATAAACCGTCATCCATAAAGGAATGGAAGGTTCGGTTCTTTATCGCCGAAGGAACATTAGTTCCGGCTTCCCGTGGGGATGGGAAACCCTGTTAGGGATATGGAAGCGCATCCAGCCCTATCCGAATGGGAGAAGGAGGACCTAGGGGTCCTTCTTGACGGTCGAGTATTCTTGGCCAATGTTTTGCTATTGGAGGAGGCTCTTTTTGCCGCCGGACTTAGCCCCGTTGACGTACAAGGTAAGTCTTTTTCTTTCTTCCTTCATTGATTTTATTCGAGCGAGTATGTCTCGATCTGATTGTTTGCCTACTGTGCTTGCAGCTAAGAAATCTGTGCTGGAGGGCCGCATAAAGAAAGAGTTGGGCAAGCGCCCGAGAGAGGCTGGTAGTGCAGAAAGGCGTAAGCCTGAGAAGAAGGTTCATCTTTCTGGAGAGCACTCGCCAGAGGCTGGGCGAGTCAGGGCTAGCCCGCACTCTTTACCATCGAAGAAAGGATGTGAGGGAGCCGGTAGTGAGAGAGGGGTCCCCTCAGTTGGAGGAGGGAGCAATAGTCATTACGGAGGAGCAGAGAACGAAGGAGGACCCAGAGAGGGTGGCCGAGATCCCTTGTCCTTTGGTGGTGGAGATAGTGGATAGCCCGGATGAGGCTCCGTCGGAAGTTCAGGGTGAGCCTATCGTTGAAGAGCCTCCCTCGGAGGGATTAGAGGGCGGCGACGTTGGGCCATCGGTAATGGAGGCTCGGGAGGAATTTCCTGCTGGAGAGCTTCCTCCTAAGGAGGTCAGAGGAGCTGGTGAACAGATCGAGGCTTCGGTGGAGCTTGCGGGGGAGGATCAGGCGCCGATGATTGAAGAAGGTCCTTCGGGTGAGAAAAGAGGACATGATGATGACCTTCCAGTCGAAGCCTCTCCCAATGGAGCCTCGGGAACATTGAGGCCTGGGCTGGCCGAGTTATCTGAGGAATTGCAGGCCATGCTTTTGCTGAAGAGGCCAGAGATTGAAAGCTTCTCAGTCTGAGGTTGCCCGGACTGATCCCTCAGATGGGCAGCCTGGGAGTTCGGATCCGGCTATCGAGGAGGCATTCTCTGCTCTGATGAAGTCGGCACTGTATCCGAGCGCGGGTCCCTTGATGAACGATTTTGCAGACTTGGATCTTATCGACGCCGCATTCGGTCAGCGAAACGCAGCGAAGGATATTCATCTCCTTCCTGAAATCAACAATTCCTCCCTCATGGAGCTAGCCAGGTCTTACACCTCCCGGGTGAGTTGCTATTCCAGAGTAGTGGGCGCTTTCTGATTAACTTGACGCCCTTCCTTATTCTTATTTGAGTTTTGTTTCGCAGTGCGCTCTGATTACTAGGGCATTGTGCTAACGCTTGAGCCTGGCGATAGGGGCCAGCGTTCAGGCTAGGAGAGTCAGTACTGAGCTCGATTGCGAGCAGAGGCGTCTGATAAATTTGAGCGACTTCTGGACACCGCTAATAAGAACTTGGCGATGGCGAGGGGATTGCATCAGACCGCCCTCAACGATGTATCAGATTATGGCTGAAGTTAAGGAACTACGTGGGCTTCGGGCGAGGTATGATGAAGCATGCTCGGAGTTATCACAGGTCACATCCAGACATGCTGAAGAAATGGAAATTGCTAGGAAGTAGCTCGATGAAAGTCAAGACAGGCTGGGGAGAGAAACTGTCGAGAAGAATCGCCTGAATAGAATGGTTGGCGAGTCAGAGGAGAAAGTCTGGCAGCTAAATCATTGCATTATTGCCAAGGATGACATGATCAGATGGGATCAGGAGAAATTGCCAAGCTTGATCATGAGCTCTCCCAGTCCAGGGAAGAAGCCAACAACAAGCAGTCGAGGATCAACGACCTCAAGGACAGGATCAAGCTGGTTAAGGCCGACAAGCTGAGGGCCTTCGGCGAGGTCAAGGAATTAACCAGGAGATTAGCTCGGAAGGAGGAGAAGGTACGATATCGTCTTTTTAATCTTCCTATCGGCTCATTGTTGCATCGATTAACCCTGTGTTTGCAGATGGAAAAGGCAAAATTGGAGGGCCGAAGCCAATTAGAAATCCTGCAAGGGGAACTATCGTCGAGTCGACAAAGGAGCTCAGAGCTCGAAGGTGGGTTGCCGAGACTGAGGAGCAAATCGTCTCACTTCGAAGCCAAGTTGCCGAGGCTGAAAGGCATCTCGCCATACTTTGGGGCGAACAAGATGCGACTTGTGCCGAGGCTTTTCAGCTTGGCACGGAGGAGGTTCGAACTAGAATATCTTAGGAGCATCCGGAATGGGACCTCTCCTTTTTGGATGTTGAACCCTTTGAGGCCTGTACCCCGAGGGCCGAAGAAGTCGAGTATGAAAACATCTCAGACATCGATCTTGATGCAATTTTGGGCTCTAGCAATGCGCGGCTCCCGAAAGATACTCCAAGCTTGCCGCCGAAGGAAAGACAACTTTTGAAGTGGGTGAAGTGAGCCAAGCCTCTCTAGTGTTGCTGAGGATACCGCTGGGACTGATCCAGCCCCTTATCCTTGAGGGTCATTTGTGTATTTTTTGCTTTTTGGACTTGTGGTCTGATTGAAATTTCTGATGAACGGGTTTTTCACCTCTATTTGTTTGTTTTCCTGGCTGCTCTTTTATCTCAAGTTTTCTTCCGACTGCGAACAAATTATAACTCATTAGCGCTTTTAAGTTGGTTGAACTCGGGCTAGAATAGGCATCTCAGTCGAGGCCGAGGTATAAGGATTACCCGGTTTGTCCAAAGTAGAGAATGGGCAAGCTCGGCCGAGGCATAAAATGGTTTGGTGCTGCCGAGGAACATAGTTTCAGTCCCACTCGGAGCGGGTAAGGGAATTCACCCCGCCGAAGTATTGGATAGTTCGACTGGGAATGGTCGAGAATTGCAGGGGCATCCTGGTTAGAGACGAGGTTAAACAGTTTGGCTTTTCGGAGTGAAGAAGTAGGCATGCTTTCGACCGAGGTTCCCCAGTCCGATGCATAGTTTTGGGCATAAGGAATATAGCTTCAGGTAACATAATTCGAATGGAGGGGTTTGATCCCGAGAAAGGGGGGCGCATCCCGAGTGCCGCTAAGTTACTGATGATCCTCTTCGATGAGGGAGCGGAACTCTTTGTTTCCCATGAACGCCCGCTGAGGTGGTGACACGTGGCGTGTCCCGCGGTAGTAATGTTGGAATTAATGGTCCTGGCGATCGAGATACCTGCCAGGAGCAATTTAAAAATGAGTGGAGGAGCACCATCATTAATCATCTTTTCAGCTGATCTCGTCATATTTTCAGATACTGAGATGGCTTCCAGAGGTGAGGGGCGATCGACCGAAACACCAAGCAGTGGCGTTAGCGGCCTTGGGGGGCCCCATTGGGGCCGCACCACAGTGACCATCGATGGGGAGGTTTTAGCGTCACTATTTACGGATCATGAACAAATCCAGAAGACGGCCGAGCAGTATCTGGCCGTTACTACAAGACAGATTGAGCTCCTCCGCAAAGACAACAGCCGGCTGGAGAGGCAGGTGGCATCCCTCCAACAACAAGTGGCTGGGCCAGCTCTGTGGCGTGGGGAAAGCTCAGTGGCGCCTGGAGAAGATGATAAGCCCCTGTGAGGGCTCATGTACCTTTTTCTTTTCCTTTTGTTTCTCTTTTTGTGGTGAATGAAAAGGAATTTTGTAATTTTTGTGTCTGCTACCACCTCCAGAACATTTTTTCTTATCGTTCGGGTCTTACAAAATGAACCACCCTCCCGGGGAATCTCTAGTAATCTTATGAGGCTAGAGCATGTTGTCCCCGTTTTGACCGAGGTAAACGGAACTCGTAAGTTCCAGTCGGAGCATTGCGTATACTCGGCTGTACCGAGGTATAAGGAGCGTTCCGTTGTTGTTGAGGCGAGGGCAGCTATCTCGATCTGGATCGAAGCATAACATAACACTCGGTTATATTGAACCGAGATGAGATGCCTCGGTTTAGTCCGAAGTATAGAGGCAATCTTGGCTTTGAGTTGAAGCACAAGGCGATGTCTCGGTTTATGCCAAGACATAATGGATGGTTGGACCGAAGCAGGGGATATCAATGTGCCTTTATTGAGGAGTACTTGACTTCTGCGCCTTTTTATTACTCTATCAGTGCCTTATCTTTTCCAAGGTGAGTTGACCTTCTTTTTGCCAAAATGGATAATACGGCCTTGCAAGCTGCAAAAGGATGCCTCGCTATTTTTCAGAGTCATTTATCCCGTCGACTTTTTCCAATGTAGGTTTTTTTAGCGTGTGACATAAGCACTCGTTCGTCATTGGAGCATGTCATTTTCTTCGAGTGATTTCCCAGGTTGTCCATATCTCAAGGATCGGCGATCGATTTCCTGCACTTAAGGCTTTTGATTCGGGATCAGAGAAAAATCTTCTGGCGTGCGTCATAGCATGGGTAACGCGTTTGGCGTGCTTTGAGGAGCGCTCTTTTCATCCTGGGATGCACGTGGTGGTGTGGCCAGGGCATTTTGAATCTCGGGGCTTTCCGCTCTAATAGCTGCTCCCGGTCCGTTTGCCTATAAAATGGGAGGAGGGGGCCATGTTAGGCTATCTCCCAAGGCTTTCTTCTCCGTGAGTTGTGAGAGTTTTCATGATGTCTGTGTCCCCTAGGTTGAGGGTGGAGAGAATGAGCTTTCCTTTTGCAAGTCGACTTTTCTCGGATAGCTGGGGTGATGAAGAAGTTGCTGAAGAGCAGACCGTCCTCAAGAGAGAAATTTCGGAGATCATATAGAGAGCCCACGGGAGGTCCACAGAGATCACATGGAGAGCGCACATATGCGCTTCCTGTGTGTCCTTTGTGGTTTGTTGTGGGGGTCGCAGGGTAGGAAGTACACATATACCCCTGTAGTATGCACAGACTTTTCCTTCTCCCTCGGGCTGGTTCCCTTAGCTCATCCGGCTGGAGGATCTTTTGCCTGTGAAGAGGGAGTTGAGAGCAGTGCTGGTCTGCTTGTCCCCTGCTTTTCACAGTCGGGCAGTGTCCAGCAGCCTGGCATCCCACTTGGGGGAGACGCATCCTCAGCATCAGCATCCACGGGTCTTCCTTCTGTTCTTGGATCTCTTTGCTCATCCAGAGGACCCGTGGCAAGCCGGCTTGGCCTTAACCGATGGTTCAGGGCGAGCTGATTGGTTGTCTGATCGCTTGGGTTAGATGCCGAAACATCATTATTAACCGAAGCTGACCGAAGCAATTCGGTCGAGCTATTTACTCATTTTTATTTCCTGTGCCACGATGCACTTGTAATGCCTCTTAGGAGGTTGTAACTCTTTTTCATTGATGAAGAAATAAAGAAAGTTTTATTCTTTCTTCTTTTAGCATATGCTTCTTTTTCGATGGAATTATGTTTGAGAGTTGCTGCACCCATATCAAGCTTTTTGTGTCATAGCATATTTTGGCAGCGTTCTTGCTACCTTGTTTTTGCTAAGATCGATATTCGGTCCCCAGTGGAGAAAAGAATTTATCCTTGCTTGGGTCAGAGGTAGACCTTAGCAGTCTTGTGAACCCACGTGGTGAGCATGATCTCGTTTGTAGAACGAAGCAGGTATTTCTTCAGAAAGAGACAGCTCGCGTGTCTTAACTATTGAGCAGAAGAAGGTTGCTTGCTTCTGCCGAAGTATAATAGGACGTCTTAGTTGCGTCAGAGTGTTTGAGAGATTACTCGTCTAGGCTAGAGCTTCAGATAACATTTTATGAGTACGTCATTTGACTTGACCGAGGTTTCAGATAATACATCACCCGGTTGTAGTTGAGGCTTCAGAATATCACTCGGTTGTTGCCGAGGTTTAAGAATATCGCTCGATTTTTGCCGAGGTTTAAGAATATCGCTCGGTTGTTGCCGAGGTTTAAGAATATCACTCGGTTGTTGCCGAGGCTTTTCAGTGTTTTACTTGGCCCTGCCAAGGTACGGGGATATCACTCGGTTTGGCCGAGGATTTTGGTAAGAGACGTGCACCGGCTCTAGCCGAGGCTTCTGCGCCGTTTGACCCGGCCGAGGCTTGTAAGCTGCCCGAATATGGTCAAAGTTTTCTTTACCATTTGGTCCGGCCGGGGCTTGTAAGCTGCCCAAATTCGGTCGGAGTTTTCTTTAACATTTGATCCGACCGGGGCTTGTAAGCTGCCCAAATCTGATCGGAGTTTTCTTTAACATTTGGTCCGGCCGGGGCTTGTAAGCTTCTCGAATCCGATCGGAGTTTTCTTTAACATTTGGTCCGGCCGGGACTTGTAAGCTGCCCGAATCCGGTCGAAGTTTTCTTTACCATTTGGTCCGACCGGGGTTTGTAAGCTACCCGAATCCGGTCGGAGTTTTCTTTAACATTTGGTCCAATCGAGGCTTGTAAGCTGCCCAAATCCGGTCGGAGTTTTCTTTAACATTTGGTCCGATCGAGGCTTATAAGCTGCCCAAATCCGGTCAAAGTTTTTTTTACCATTTGGTCTGGCCGGGGCTTGTAGGCTACCCGAATCTGGTCGAAGTTTTCTTTACCATTTGGTCTGGTCGGGGCTTGTAAACTGCCCGAATCTGATCAAAGTTTTCTTTAACATTTGGTCCGGCCAGGGCTTGTAAGCTGTCCGAATCTGGTCATAGTTTTCTTTAACATTTGGTTCGGCCGGGATTTGTAAGCTGCCCAAATCCGGTCGGAGTTTTCTTTACCATTTGGTCCGGCTGGGGCTTGTAAGCTGCCCGAATCCGGTCGAAGTTTTCTTTACCATTTGGTCCGGCTAGGGCTTGTAAGCTGCCCGAATCCGGTCAGAGTTTTCTTTAACATTTGGTCCGGCCGGGGCTTGTAAGCTGCCCGAATCCAATCAAAGTTTTGGAGATCACTTGGTCCCTAGCCGCACTGGGGGTACTTGGCCATACTAAGTATTTATGAAATAGGACTCGGCCCAGCCGAGGTACGGAGATAGCTTAGTTGTGCCGAGAATGGATGCGTAAGCAGCATCTGTTTTCTATTACGACTTTTTTGGAAAAACGATTGTAACGGTCATGCCGCGGATAATAGAAACAAGATGCCAAAGCTGCAAATGGGACAAGTCTATAGAAAGCATACCCTACTGATGGTATATATGAAGATTGTCCAAATTCCACGTCCGGGGAATAGATTTCCCACTCAGATCCTGGAGCTTGTAGGTGCCAGGTCCGATGACTTTCGCCACTTAATAGGGGCCTTCCCAGCTCGAAGACATCTTTCCTTGCTCTAGTGGCTTAGAGATGGATGCTTTCCGGAGGACAAGATCGCTGGGTAAGAAGGATTTTTCTTTGACTCTGGAGGCGTGATAACGAGCCACTCTTTGCTGGTATGCACCTACTCTGATTCGAGCTTTCTCTCTGATCTCTTCCACCAGATCGAGGTTGGTACGGAGCTGCTCATCGTTGGCTTCCTCCGAGTAGCTCTCCACTCGTGGAGAAGGAGGAAATCACTTCCTCCATGATCTCCTTGCAGAAGGGAATGCCCTGCTCTGCTTTATGCTGGAGCGGATGGGCCTGCTTGGTGGCGTCCAACTCCTGACGCATCTCTCGGAGTTGTCGGTGGATCTCCTCTGGCACAGTAGGAGGAGCTGGGCGAGGAGAGAGATAAGACGGTGTCGAGTCGTGACGAGAGAACACCGGAGAAAGGGATCGGGCCCGTCGAGATCGGGGGAGATCCTTGTCGTAGACCCCTTGGGGGGCTGGCTCAACTTCCTTAGGACGACGAGGGGGGTCTGCAACCCCATGCGGGCCGGAAGAAGAGATTGTTGGGAGAAATAGTCTCCGAGGCATGCATATTTTTAAAAATTGATAACTATTATCATTGCAGAAATTAAAAGATTACATATTAATCTATCTAATATGCATCAAGATCATATCTTTGCCTATATATTCAGGGTCGTTTGATCTAAAATATGCATATAAAAATATCAAGATCATATCTTGATCTTCAAGATGACTAGTCACACTATTATCTTGAAGCCTGCCTTAAGATCTAGGGATCAAATCACTTACCTTAAGAACAGTAGGTAAATCCTTATTGTTCTGCAGCCGTTCAATCGTCCGGCCTCTAGTATCGTCCACGTGAAGCCCCGAATGATCAGATTTCCGGGAGTGCTAGCTCGCGAAAAAATAGCTTTGCTGATCTTGAATCCTCTCACTTGAATCTTCCTCCAAGATCCACCAGGCTTCCGCTAACACCAGAATCACCAGAATTTTCTATTCTAACATTTTAGAATTACAATCCACGACAATTTAGAATTATAATCCATGACAAATCGTGTATTGTTGTTCTATTTTTTGTTCTGTGTTCTCTGGTGAGGGAATGCCCTCTATTTATAGTCTTGATTTAGCCTTGACATTTAATTCTGACATTTAAGAATCCGTCGTTTGGCAAAAGCGAAGAGACGCCGAAGGGCATTTGGTTTAATTCCGACGTTCGGAGAAAACCAAAGAGTCATGGTGTTTGGTTTAGTTCCGTCGTTAGGAGAAAACCAAAGAGACGAGGGATAAATCTGACGTTCGGTAAATAAATGTCATGCATTAAATTCTATCTCATGAGATGAGATTTTAGCCATCTCATCATATGAGATCCTGTTGAGAAATTATTGAAACATAATTGCCCCAACTCTATTGATTTGATGATTTCCAAAAGCCATGAATATATTAATAGAAACAATGAATTATTTATCAAATACCATGAGTTTATTTAAATAAAAAATATAAACTATCAATGTTTACATTCAATGAGTTCTTGAATCAATTCTATTCAAGTCACATTTATATTTAAATTTATTTGGGACGAGTTTTAAAGTCTATCAGAACATTTTTCTGATTTTTTTATCGCTCCCGAGCCGACTCAAGGGTTTCCGAGTCGACCCCTGAACCTTCGCGAGCCGACTCATGGACTGTGTGAGCCGACTCGACTCAGACGGCAGAGAGGCTCATTTTTTAGCACTTCTCGAGTCGACTCCCCGCATATCTCGAGTCGACCCTTGAAAGTTAGGTGTTTCTGGAATCGAGTGTTCGAGCCGACTCCCACAAAGCTCGAGTCGACTCCGCGAAATCTGGGCGCGATTTTTCACGATGACACATCAGCTCCAACGGTAAGATTTTCAAATAACGGCTATATTCTATGTTTCTAACGGATATATTTTTGCAGAATCTATAAATAGAGGAGCTCTTTTCAAATCAAAACAAGAAATAGAGAATCAAGAGAGTGAAAAAGAAAATCTTTCAAAAAGAGGGAAAAACAGAGCTTTATTGGAAAAATCTTCTAGTTCAAAATAGAGTGATTCAAAAGGAGTGAAATCAAAGAGGAAGTTTCGTCTGCTCCAGATCATCAATCCACAAGAGTCAAAAGAAAATCCAAAAGCTTTTCAAAGATCAAATCGAAGGATTTTCAACATTCAACAAAGGAGAAAAAGCTTCATCTCAACTCCAAAGTTTTCAAACGGTCAAGAATCTTGCTGAGGCCTGATTCAATACTTCAAGAGGAGTTAAAGAGGAGAAGAAAGAAAGCCAAAGCCACAACCATCTGCAATCTTATCAGGCTTTTCTAACCCTTTTTATACTTTATTTGTATATTTGCTCAAGGGGAGCGTTTCTATATTTAAACTCTGTTATTTTGGTTGTTCGCTGATTCAATCAGTGGATTGAATCAGTGGAGGTTATTATACCTCGTTGCAAGCCGGAGTGCTTGTGTTGGGTTAGTTGTGAGCCCGTGAAAAATAACGTGTAGGGTTTTGTGCTGGTGAGCCCGTGTAAAACTGGCTGGGTTCGTTGTGATCTCGGAAAAATAATAAGTTTGAGTTGTGAACTTGTAAAACAACTCGGCTGTAATCGAAGAGATTATAGTGTGGACCCAAGTGAATCTTGGGCGTGGACGTAGGTGTTGGTTGCACCGAACCACTATAAAATTATCTTGTGTTTGCCGTGCTATATTTTCTCTCTCTCTATCTCTCTTATTTGCTTGTGTATTGATTAAAATTAGCCTCTCACTTGCACATTTTGCTAACTAATCAACTAAAGTTAAAAAGACTTAAATTTTTAAGAACCCAATTCACCCCCCCCCCTCTTGGGTTGCCATCTGGGCCAACAGATCCATATTCGAGAGGTTTGGGTTCTAATCTGAATTTATTTGACTTAACCCACATAGATCATGGTCCAGCCCAAATCAAATTTGGCTAGTCCTGAATCTATTTAAATTCAAATCAAGTCTAATTTCAAATCAATATTTGAAATTGACTTGTCCTTCTAATAGACTTAAACCAAATTGAATCTTATTCAATTGTACTTAACCCAATTGAGATAATTCAATCAATCAAATTGATTAATTAAATCATATACGATTCTCAATCGTTGATCAGCAAATAGATCATCCTAGGAAACTTCTATGCGTGTGACTCTCTAGGTTCGAACCTAAGCCGGTAGCATAGAAACAACTTTCTATACTAATCGATGTGCCCATCTAGCAATGGAACCCGACGTCCGGATAGGTCGAAGAGTTGCCGAGCAAACTCCAAGAACCCTAAGAAACAGTTACCGTATAATTCATCCTCTTGACCAAAAATGCTAAGGATGGCTTAAGAGCCTGTCAACTCTAAATAGCAAATCCATAAAGTGATTTCAACTTTAGTGATCATGTGACTTTCACATGAAGTGCCTTGGCCAAGGTCTTGCTAAATTGAAACACAAGCATTTCTCCTTTTAATGGGATAGGTCAAATTCCATCTTGATCCACAACTGACTACCACAAGTACTTGACTGCACCCAGTAACCTTTCGTAGCTGGATTAGAAATCCAGGTGGTCCGGCACCTAAGTACAATGAGTTGCTTGTAAGCCACTGGTTGTGATCTTCAGGTCTGAAGGATACTTATACCTATATCTTCTCGGATTAACTCTTGACAGCAGAGTATCCGGAAATGAGTCACGTTCGGTGAAATGTACTCCTACACTTTCACCTGTATGTCATACCAGTGTCTCTACACTCCTTGGTTAAGAGGATAACCAACAAATATGATATACAACGTCCTATAATTGATAGTACTATGGCCCTGTCATAGTATATCATTTGGTCGCGAACTCTTTTAAGGACCTTCTAAGATAAATCCTCCTTTATCGTGAGGAAGATCCTAAGGGCTTCATTACTTTCAGGAGTATTAAGAAGATGTTCTTGTAATGAATAAACTGCCAAATAACTTTTATTAATATATCAATTTATATACAATTTACATCAGCACAATCATCAAATGATTGGCTTTAGGATACAATTCCCAACAAACTCCCACTTAGCCTAAAGCCACTCATTACATTATCTAATACCCATCTTCAACTTATAGTTGTCAAACTCCTTGATGCTGAGTGCTTTAGTAAATGGGTCACCTAGGTTTTTCTTTCCATCAATCTTCTGAAGATTTATGTCACCTCGGTCTACTATCTCTCGAATAAGATGAAACCGGCGCAGTATGTGCTTGGTGCGCTGATGTGCTCGTGGTTCCTTTGCTTGAGCTATGGCACCAGTGCTGTCACTGTATAACAGGACTGGTTCATCTATGAAGGTGTCACTCCAAGCTCGGAGATGAACTTTCGCACCCACACAGCTTCTTTCGCAGCATCTGATGCAGCGATGTACTCTGCCTCGCACACCGAATCTGCCACTGTATGTTGCTTGGAACTTTTTCAGCAAACAGCTCCCATTTAGGATAAACACGAAACCCGATACACTTTTGCTATCATCATGATCTGATTGAAAACTGGAATCAGTATATCCAACAAGTTTCAAATCAGACTCTCCATAGACTAACCACTGGTCCTTAGTATTTCTCAAATACTTAAGGATTGTCTTAACAACTTGCCAGTATTTTTCTCCTGGATCAGATTGGTATCTACTCACTACTCCTAGTGAGTATGCCACATCTGGTCTTGTACATGTCATGGTGTACATAATCGATCCTACTGCCGAAGCATATGGAATTCGACTCATACGTTCTCTTTCATTAGGAGTTGTCGGACAATCCTTCTTAGAAAGATGAATTCCATGGCCTATCGGAAGATAGCCTTTCTTGGAATTCTCCATGCTAAACCTCTTTAGCACTGTGTCAATGTACGTAGATTGGGATAAACCTAGCATCCTCTTAGATCTATCTCTATAGATCTTCATCCCTAGGATGTATGATGCTTCTCCCAGATCTTTCATGGAGAATTGTGATGATAACCATGTCTTTATTCCTTGTAATGCAGGGATATCATTCCCGATTAAGAGAATATCATCCACATATAATACAAGAAATACAATAACAGAATCGTTAGCCCATTTATAAATGCAAGGTTCTTCTTTATTCTTAATAAAGCCATAAGATTTGATCACTTTATCAAATCGTATGTTCCAACTCCTTGATGCTTGCTTAAGTCCATAAATAGACTTCTGTAGCCTGCACACTTTAGACTCGTCTTCAGATATAAAACCTTCAGGCTGTATCATATACACATGTTCTTCTAAATCACCATTTAGAAAAGCGGTTTTAACATCCATCTGCCAAATCTCATAATCGAAGTGTGCTGCTATAGCTAGCATAATCCTGAATGGATTTCAGCATTGCCATAGGAGAAAACATTTCGTCATAGTCAATACCATAACGTTGACGATACCCCTTGGCAACCAGACGTGCTTTATAGGTCTCTACCTTTCCGTCTGCACCTCTTTTCCTCTTGAAAACCCATTTACACCCTATGGGTTTTATCCCTTCGGGTGGGTCAACTAATGTCCATACATTATTGTCCTTCATAGAATCAAGTTCAGATTTCATGGCATCAAGCCATTTATTAGAGTCAGTCCTTTGCATAGCATCCATATAGGTGATCGGATCCTCGTTGTTCTCATCGAGTTCAACAGGATCATCATTCTGGACCAAGAAACCCAAGTATCTGTCCGGTTGATGTGGTACTCTACCAGATCGCCTTAATGGTGCATCTAAAATGGGTTTTGAGTTTGATCTAATCAACTCAGATTCTAGGGGTTCACTGGTTTGTGTTGTTCCTTCTACTTGATGAACTTCCTCAAGTTCAACATTAGAGCTATTTGTTCCTTCACTAAGGAACTCCTTTTCAAGAAAAACTGCTCTATTACTAATGAACAACTTTTGTTCTTCAGTATTGTAGAAGTAATATTTTTTGTTTCTTTTGGATAGCCGATGAAAAAATATTTGTCAGATTTGGGTTCAAGTTTGTCTGATTTTGCACGTTTCACATAAGCCGGACACCCCCAGACTCTTAGATAGGTAATAACCGGTTTATGTCCATACCACATCTCATGTGGAGTTTTAGAAACAGACTTACTTGGAACCTTATTAAGAATATGACAAGCTGATTCTAATGCGTATCCCCAAAATGATATTGGCAAGCTTGCAAAACCCATCATGGACCGAACCATGTCTAACAGAGTTCGATTCCTTCTTTCCGACACACCGTTATGTTGCGGTGTTCCAGGAGGAGTCCATTGGGAGAGAATCTCATTCTCCTTTAAATATGTCACAAATTCATTGGAAAGGTATTCGCCTCCTCGATCTGATCGAAGGGTCTTAATACATTTTCCTATTTATTTTTCTACTTCTTTATGATATAGTTTGAACATTTCAAACGATTCAGATTTATGTCGCATAAGATAGACATAACCGAACCTAGAAAGGTCGTCTGTAAAAGTAATGAAGTAGTAGTATCCACCTTTGGCACAAGTGCTCATTGGTCCACATACATCAGTATGTACTAGACCCAATAGCTCTTTGGCTCTTTCACCTTTTCCAGTAAAAGATGACTTGGTCATTTTACCAAGAAGACATGATTCACAGGTAGTTAATGATTCACAATCATCAACTCGAAGGATGCCCTCCTGAGTTAACCTGTTTAATCTGTTCTTATTGATATGACCCAGCCGATGGTGCCAAAGATAAATATCTGTGACATCAGTTGTTCTAGGGCGCTTACTTGATTGGTACACTACATTCACAGGCTGTGATAATATATAAATGCCATTAGATAAATGCCCAGTCATTACAGTGACTCCATTCATAATGATATTCAAAGTAACATCCTTTATTAAAATTTCATAATTATTTTTGGCCAGAAGGCCTACAGAAATTACGTTCAATAAGAACGTTGGGCAAAAATGACAATCATTTAGTATAATGACATTTCTATTGAAAACTATTTCAAGAACTCCTAATGCCAGTACTGGAACTAATCTTCCATCGCCGACATTTAGGAATCTTTCATTGTCCTCAAATCTTCTGGTGACCTGTAGTCCCTGCAATGAATTGCAAATGTTAAAAGGACTCCCGGTATCCAATACCCAGGTCTGATTATCATATATAGAAAAATTACAAGGTGTTATCATATAAATACCTTGTTGAGCAACATCTTGCTCCTTTTTCTTCTTTGGCCTGTTTGGATCAAGTGTGGCAATGTAAAGAGGACAGTTCCTCTTCCAGTGCCCTTGCATCTTGCAGTGAAAGCATTCAGCTTGACTTTTATCAACTTTCTTCTTCTGCATCTGACCCCTTATAGATGTCCTAGCATGTTGCATCCTTTTATTATTCTTTTTCTTCTTTCCTTTTCCAAAGGGTTTACGCCCTACCTTAGATCCTTCAACCACATTAACCAAACCCTTAGAGAGCTGGTTATCCTTCTCAAAGTTCTGTAACAACCCAACAAACCGTGGTAGTTGACTGCAGGCTTTGTCATTCGAAAATGAGTAAGGAAAGGTCGGAAGGATGGAGGCAAGGAATTCAGGATCGCATCTTTTCCCAACTGCTCATGTAAGGGAAAGCCGAGCTTGCTTAGGAGTTCTATCTTCTCGATCATGTACAATACATGATCAGTGACAGGAGATCCATCTCTCATTCGAGCATTGAAAATAGCACAACTAGTCTTGTGCCTTTCAACATCGTCGGGTGTGCCGAAAGATTCATTCAACGCTTGAATGATTTCTTCTGGCTGAGCATTCTCGAACCGGCGACCGAATTCATCGTTCATTGCTGCTAACATGATACAACGCGCTAGTTCTATCATTGAGCCACTTCTGATAAGTGTCTCTCTCAGAACTTTGGGTGTTTGCATCAGGTATCTTTGGTGCAGGATTATTCAGAATATATAGAATCCTCTCATGCTCAAGGACGATCTTAAGTTTTCTGAACCAGCTATTGAAATTGGAACCATTCAATTTGTCACTATCCAATAGGGACCTTAATGATAAATTAGTGGCCATGTTCTGCATAAGGAAAAACTAAAGTTTATTAGTATATAAATTGATTCAGTCTAAAGACTTGGACTTTAGTCTAAAGATTCTCCCACTATTTTGTTCAAATTGGCAGCCTCTACACCCCAATTCGAAGAATTATTCTTAATTCTTTAGCGGGCACTAAGATCTACATAAACTACATACAGGCCCAAGTGAAGCTTGGCTAACCCATATGCATCTAAGAGTAGGTTCAAAACCAATTGTTTCCCCAAACAATTCTTAGTGTTCAGTTTTGCCCCATGTACCTCTTCAGCAGGCATGAAGTGCCTCCACTGAAAGTTCTGGTTAGGTCCAACCATTAAATGATATAATCAGTGTAACCTATCAATAGACAACCAAGCCCGAGTGAAGCTCGGCTCACCTGACTGTTTATTTAATAGTTACGCTGACTTATCATATAATGAATGATAATTCCGATGGTTGACAAGCACCAGGCATGGAGTGCCTCCAATGATTATCAAGACATCGGACTCATTATCACCCACCTTAATGGGAGGCTATGATCTAGTTATCATATAACTATTTCATTTTAAGGACCTAATAATTTTAGAGGATTTTAATAATATGAAGATAAATTGACTAATCAAGTTCTTCCACTGAATCTATGAAATCGGTAGAATGAAACAAGATTAAGTCAGGTTAAGTGGCACCTAAATCAGTCATACTGATATCCTTACAGGCATGGGTCAACCCGAATCAGGTAAATGATCTGAATCATAAATGGTTCACCATAATGACCAGGTGAGAGAGATCGATGGGAGGGATATGCCATTAACTCGTTAAAGACGCATCAATACGAGTAGCTCCCAATTAAAAACCATTCGATCGTTGATCCTAGAGCAACTTGCCATCCCACCTTGACATCATATGGTTAACCAATTCTGATTTGACCATCTAATAGATTCATGCTCAACCACGGAGCCTAATCTACTTCCATTTGGTTTAATCAAAGAGAAGGACTTGATCAACTACAACTATTGTTTGATTTAGAGCATTCTTAACCTAATCTAATTAGATTTGAACAAATACTCTTTTAGTCCAGTTGATTTAAACCTTAGAGTCTAACCCTTTATGGACCCGATTTAGCTAACCCAAATGATTAAATATATTTCATGTTAACATGTCATATATTTCAATCAAGCATAATGTTACTACTCATAATTCCTATATTTAGATCATATCTAAAAAAAATTATGAACTAATATTTGACATTCAAATAAAACTCTCATAAATATTTGTATGTTTTATAACATAGACATCATGCCATCATATATCATATCTATGTTTTTATACTAAACATGCAAATATTATGGTTTTATACAACATCAATATGTATCAAATAAAAATATCTTTTGAGAGTGTGTAATCTATGTTTTGATGCCAAAGCACAATTTAAATTTTTTTAAACAAAGCATCAACGATAAAACAATCGCACGGCAATATGTCACAGAATACCTCATTGAATGGGTAATTGGATTTTCAATCCACCTGTGACCATATGGCCNCTGCAACTATAATAACTACGAGCATGCATACACAATTAGGAAAGAATAACTCAAGCCAGCATTTTATATGCAAATTACAAATAATGGATGGGCTAATGATATGGGCATAATGTCCATTAAATAAAGAAAGACTAATTATGCCACATAAATGACAATAATTGACCATGCTACTTCACAAAAGGACTAAAACAGAAGGCAACTAAATTGCAAGCAGAGGGATAATTGAATTACTTGTTCCATTCAAAGTTGTTGATAGCCCTTTTCATCAAAAACTCAGAAAGAATGTTTTGAATTTCATCACTTACAATTCATCCTAAATCTTCAAAAATGAAATAATGATGTCTCCATTGTAAACCATAATTGCCACAAATATAATCTACAAATGAACATCATAGACTTGCATAGCAGTAAATTCATGAAATTGTTTTACTACCCATAATCCATATTGTGCACCATTACCCCCACAATACTGAGACTACTACGTCACATCATCAGGAGACTCAACTGATGGCATTAAACATTTTAACTTTTTTCTTTTGTCACTCTAAAATTAGCTAAAAGAAACCATCAAACCAGCCTTAGATAAGGCCATCCTTATCTCAGCGAAATAACCATCATTGTCACCTTAATAACAATATTTAGGATTGCAACAAATAGTACAACAAATTTTTGTGAAGCAAAAATGATCCCATGATATAACTAACTATCATAACATCATACACTATAATTGACATCGCCAACATGAGAAGATATGGACGAGATTCATAGATGAATGCACCACACACATAAATAAAAAAAAACATAAACTATTTAATATAAATAACAAAACATAAAAAAAATCGAAAGGTCAATCATCTAATATTTTTCTTTTCCTATTTAAATCACCGCAGGACCGTTTCCCCCACTTAAAGAAGCGGATTATTCATTCAGAGGCAAATGAAAACAACAAAAAGATAACAACTTTTGAACCCACGAAGAGATCAGATGGCATCCAAACCAAGAGATCAGATCGCATCCAAAACCAAATCTCCTTTAGATTGTTATCAAAAATTGATTTCTGTATGCTTCTAACTAGGAATAATATGTTTATATATATATATATATATATATATATATATATATTAAATATATATTTAGAAAATAATATTTGTGATGTGTGGCAGATTATTTGGTGAAAAGAAAATTATTTTAAAATAAAAAAAAGTTAAAGAGACAGGCCTAGGAGGTGGATTAAACCACTGCCCTAAAGAGATTTGGTCCTGCAAAAAAATTGAACCACTCTAAAGTACAACCTGGAAGTCAAAACTCCAAAAAAAAAATTAGCAAAAAAAACATAATTGTTGTTATTTTTTTTGAAAGGTTAAGGTGGTGCCTAGGCATCAGTTTTTTTTTTTCCTCAAAACTGGTGAGCATTTTTTTTTAACAGCCAGCATTTAGTTTTTTTTAATAAACCGGGCGAGCGTTTGTTTGTTTGTTTTTTATAACGCCCGATAACGCATGGGCGTTAACACATTCATCCATTTATGAATTACCAGCATTTCAAATATCTAACACCAATTCGCAAGCAGATGATAATCCATCAGTATAAGAAAAGGTATTACAGATAGCTCATATATTAATTCTAACATTCCATTTGAATATAATAACATTTCATGCTAATTAGCTTCTGTGTTATAATAGGCCAATGCATAAAAAAGGAATCTTTGATGACAATATATGGCCATGTATCGCACGGTACGCAAATGAAAGGAAATTTTGGTAGGTTTCAGCACCGATGACGCTTGGTCGGAAAGGGTAGATTTTTATGAAGCACCCGTCAGTGGACATGCAAGCGGAACCCAAAGAAGACAACGATGAAGTTTTAGGCCAAGGAACCCAAACCAACATGATTCTAAAAATAATAATGAGTTATTGGGCCAGGAAAAAGAGGTGCTGTTTTTCTCCATTCAAACCCTTCCGTCTGAATTATGGAGTTATTTGGAGGCTGATGGGACTGTATTCATAGGTGCTGATGACACCTGCTATTATGAAAAAAAAAAAAAAAAAAAGACATTTACGTAACCAGAGCCAGAGCGCTGCAAGGCGAGGCTCTGTTTTTCTCCATTCAAACCCAGAACACTTGCTTCTCTGCTGACAAAGTTGAAAGCAAACCAGGTATGGAGAAAACTCGAAACCAGGCGAACCTAGAGATTTTCTTAAATTTTAATTAGACACTTACTACTGCTTCGATCTCAACGGTGTTTCTTTCTTAAGCAGCAGGGCAGCGTGATTTCTCTTCTACGAGGAAAGATGAAATCCGAACGGATATTGAACACGGCGTTGATCTTCTTCTTGCTCTGGTTCTTCTCACGCTTACTGGCGGCGCCACCCGGAGTCGACGCCACGCGAGCCATTTGGTTCGGAAACGAGACGGACCACCGATCCCTGCTTGTTTTCAAAGGTGGAATAACTCGCGACCCCTCTAGACTTCTCAGCTCGTGGAACGACTCCGTCCATTTCTGCGAGTGGCCGGCGGTCACATGCAGCAGGAGGCACCAGCAGAGAGTCTCTGGGTTGGATCTCAGCTCGCGGGGACTGGAGGGCTCGCTTTCTCACCTTTCTTCAAAGACTTGCCCATCTCTAATGTGCCCCCCTCTCGTCTTCTCTAGCCACGGCCGCGGCCGTGGCCGATCGTGGCCTGGCCACAATAGCCAAGCCACGGGGAAAAAAAATATTTACAGTGGGAGGAGGATTCCCCCCCCCCTCCTCTCATCTTCTCCGGTCACGGCCGTGGCCGGTCATGGCCTGCCACGGGATAAAAAATATTTTACAGTGGCCGTGGCCTGGCCACAGTGGCTAGGCCACGGGAAAAAATTAATTTTACAAGGGGGGAACCCCTCCCCCCCTCCCGTCTTCTACGGCCATGGCTGCGGCCGTGGCCGATCATGGCCTGGCCATAGCGGCCAGGCCACGGGAAAAAAAAAAATTAACAGGGGGAGGAAATCCCCCCTCCTCCTGTCTTCTCCGGCCACGACCCCGGCCGTGGTCGTCTATGGCTTGGCCACGGTGGCCTTTGGCCAAGCCACCAAAAAAATAAAAATTAAAAAAAAACATGGATGGTTTTTTTTTATGAAATTAATATAAAAATAAATTTATTACAAAATATTATTACTAAGCTGTTTTAATATTTTAATTTTAATAGTTTATTTAAAAATATTATTATATTTTTCCAAATTTAGAAAACCCCTGTAGTAATATTATTATATTAAATAATAATATTTTACAATAATATTAGAATACAGTATAGTATTATTTTAATATTATATAAAATTATATTATGTTATATTATAATATAATAATATAATGATTCTATAACATCAATATAGTATTTGCTAATTAGTGATTCTGATCGATAGTAAATTAATTAAAGAAATTACTTTACGATTATTTAGTGCTTATTATGTTTTAAATTAATTCAGTCATAATTGATTAGTGATTTTTATATAGTCATTGTTCAATTTCTCAGTCTATTAACCATGCATGACAGTTTATTGGTGAACATTTGACATATATGAGTTCTAATTTTATTGATAATATAATGATATTATAATGATTTTATAATATCATATTATAATATAATTTTAAAATATCAAATTATGTCTTGATTATTTACATCCTGCTTCAAATTGAATGATGCATTAAATTATGTAATGCTAGAATGAACGTCTTGTTGTAGTTCTATTTAATTTTCAGCACCGAATTAGTAGTTTCAATGATTTATATTTTAGTCTTCACATAGAATTATGTAATGAGTTTATTACGGAATTGACAAGAATTTCTGAATAACAAGCATAAGTTCGATTGTCTTTGGATTTTCATATTATTCTCACACACTATAACCTTTAGACCCGTTTGAGAATTTGTAAGACTTAGTCTTGCAAATTCTCAAATTGTCCTGGTGGACAGTTTGAGAATATTTTTTTGCGATATGTTAGTCTGCTATTAATCATCGTTGGTTGAGATTGTGTTTTGTATTTACTCATACGTTATCCTAGTGTAGCATATATGTCACACATTTAGGAGAACATATGGGGAAATGCTGTTGAAATTTCAACGTAACCGATCGATGATAATTAATAGCAGAATAACATCACAAAAAAATATTCTTGAATGGGACAGGGCCTTACCTTTTAGACATGGAGTGAAGGTGAAATTAATTTAGGACACTTGAATGCTTGTGAAGTCTTATGATTGAACGGACCGCCTTGCAGCCCGACCCGAACTCAAGCCCTAGCATTAGCCTGGCATGAACCTGTGCCACGGTCCTTGCTAGCACACCAAGGATCATAGCCGTGGCCCGGCCTTACAGGGTAGGGACCTTAGTTGTGTAAAAGAAAATTGGTTTAATTATAAATGATTTAAATGGTTGTAATTAACCTTAGTTGTGTACAAGAAATATTTAGTTATATATTTAGTAATGCTAATATAGTTTTATAATGTGGTTTCCTTTAATGGTTTACCAGAATTGTATAAGTCGGTCAAAAATGAGCGGGGCTCGCTCGTGGATGTATGCAAGGATAAAAGATGGCTTACTTAATCTAGATTTTCTGAATGGATTGAAATAATTTATCGCATTTGCATGTAGCCAACCTGAATGGATGGATGGTCCTACGATTAGGTGCCCATGCAACTTCATAGGTGTCAGAATAAAGCCTACAAAGATGTTGAAACTGTTAAGATGCATTTGTGTAAAAAGGGGTTTGTTCCTGATTACGATGTTTGGTACTATCATGGTGAACCAGAGGAAATTCCAGCATCTGTTACAAGCCAATAAGTGTCAATTCCCATAGATGAACCATTTGTGAATTTAAACACATAAAGAAATGGTGATGAATGCATCAGGTATTGAATTCAATCAGAATACATTTATGGAAGAACCAAATCCAGATGCACAACAATTTTATGATATGTTGCGTGGCCATTCCCAGTTGTCTACGGCTGCTCGGTTGTTGAATATTAAGGCAGAACATCGATTATCAGAAAAGGCGTTCAATTCTGTAGCTTGGTTAATCAAGGAAATTTTGTCAAATGATAATATTGTAGCAGACAGTTTTTACTCAACGAAGAAGTTGTTGCGTAGGCTTGGGCTCCCAGTTAATAAGATCGATTGTTGCTTGAACAATTGCATAATATATGGGGTAAAGACTCGGAGCTGCGATGGTGTAAGATTTGTGGGCAATCGAGGTACAAAAATGGCAAAGGGGGAGCTAGTACAAGTAGGAGGAAAAGTGTGTCTTACAAGAGGATGCATTACTTTCCTCTTACTCCATGCCTGTAGAGATTATACAGATCTGAGGCTACAACTGCTGATATGAGATGGCATGCCGAACATGAATCTAAAGATGATGAAATGCGGAATCCGTCAGATTCAAAAGCTTGAAAGCATTTCAATGAAAATCATCCTGATTTCGCTGAAGATATAAGAAATGTAAGATTATGTCTTTGTACTGATGGCTTTCAACCATTTGGTCAAGCGGGCCAACAGTATTCATGTTGGCTTGTGATACTGACGTATATAACCTTCCTCCATGAAAGTGCATGAAAAATTCTGCAATGTTTTTGACAGTTTTGGTTCCAGGACCATCAAATCCAAAGAAAAAGATTGATGTCTTCCTGCAACCATTGGTGGTCGAATTGAAAATGTTGTGTGAAACAGGAGTCATAGACTACGACATTTCTATGAAACAAAATTTCATTATGAGAGCTGCTTTGATATGGACAATAAGTGACTTCCCGGCATATGCAATGTTGTCTGATTGGAGCACTACTGAACGTCTGGCATGCCCCCATTGCATGTATGATTCGGATGCATTTACATTGCAGAAGAGTGGTAAGCAGTCATGGTTTGATAATCATAGAAAGTTCTTACCTCCAAATCATCCTTACAGGCGTAACTTGACCGCATTCCAGAAGAACAAAGCAATCACAAAATTCGCCGAACCGGTTAGGTCCGGCATGGATAAATTTAATACTATAGAGCATTTGGGGTTGAGGTATGCTTGGGAACCAGATGCAGATAGAATAAATGATCGTATATGTAAAGAACATAACCGGAAGAAGAGGAGTATATTTTGGGATTTGCCGTATTGGAGCACAAATCTCATCCGGCACAACTTGGATGTTATACATATCGAGAAAATTTTCTTTGATAACATATTTAACACGGTACTAAACATCCCAGGAAAAACCAAAGACACTGCAAAGTCAAGAGAATAACTTAATCTTTATTGCAGAAGAGGTGATTTGAGGAAGAGTGCCAACGAGACATATCCTAAAGCCTGTTACACTCTTGACAGACAGAAATTCACGAGAAGTATTATGTAACTGGGTTAGAGGATTAAAATTTACAGATGGTTATGCCTCAAATATCGATAGGTGTGTGGACATGCATAAGCTCAAGTTGTTCGGCATGAAGAGTCACGACTGCCATGTTTTCATGCAACGGTTATTGCCTATAACTTTTTGTGAGTTGCTTCCGCACCATGTTTGAAAGTCATTGATGGAGCTCAACTTGTTCTTCAAGGAGTTATCTGCCGCATTCATTACTTCTGCATCCATGGCAAGGCTTGAGGAGAAAATTCTAATTATTTTATACAAGCTGGAGCGAATATGTCCTCCCAATTTTTTGACTAAATGGAGCATTTACCGGTTCACTTGCCATACGAAGCGAGCATAGCTGGTCCCGTGCAGTATCGCTGGATGTATCCTTTCAAGAGGTAAATATATGCATCAGTAAGACATGTTAACATTTCAAATATTATTTCATTGCGAGAACATTGGTTTATTTTTTTTTCACCTTTACATATAGGTGCCTTAAGAAGTAAAAAATAATATACGTAATAAGGCAAGGGTTGAAGGTTCAATATGTAATGCACACTTGGTCGAAGAAGTTTCAGCTTTTGCCTCGCATTACTTTAAGGGTCACGTCCGCACGAGGAGCCGAAATGTTGATCGTAACGATGATGCATGTGTGGACGAAGAAGAACCTAATGACGGTAGAATATCAGTTTTTAAAGGTATCGGCCGTTCATTTGGGGCGCAGAAGTCAAGAAATCTTAGCGATATGGAGTATAATGCAGCACATTATTACATCCTAATGAACTGTAGAGAAGTCGATCCATACATTGAGTAAGTATATACTTCAATGCTTAATTGGAACTTCTAATTTAAATTGTAATATACCACAATATTTAATTGCTAACAGATGTTTTAATCCTTATCATCCCATAAGGATGTATTGTGATAGACAACGACAGATGAACCTGACATCAGTCAAGTTGCCATTGGGCAGAAATTAGAAACGGAGTTCGCTTACTGGTTTTATGAATTTGTGAGTAGTATCACTCAATCAATTTTAATAATGGCTTTTATTTTTCGAATTGGTTGTGAATAGCTTATTAATTTATAGGTAAACGGTTCATGGTCTACAACCGATAATATTTTCATTAAATGTCTATCGCAATGGCCATTGAAGACCGTAACAACCTCTACTAGCTATTTTGTTAATGGGTACAATTTCAGATTGAACGACTAGCAGCTTCAAGAGGCACGCAGAACTGAGGCGTGTGTGTTAAGGAGAAAGTGTTGGAGCAAATATGCAGGATTATTACGGAAAGTTAGTAGAGGTGGTTGAAGTTGAATATCCCGATTGGCCTATTAAACGAACTGTATTGTTTCGTTGCGATTGGTTTGATCCGACACTTCCTGTGGGAAAAAGGGTTCATAACGACTACAATCTAGTTGAAGTGAACCATCGACGAAGATTGCAGAAATATGATCCATTCATCCTTGCATCCCAAGCTCAGCAAGTGTTTTACTGCAGATATCCAAGTTTGCGCTACGACAAACGAGATTGGTGGGTTGTTTCTAAAATCGTCCCACGTTCAACAATCGTATTAGATGAGAGTTCATCAAGTCAATCAGCCGAGTGCCCTGCATTTCAAGAGGATGAGATGAAAATGCATGCAATTGAGGACGACACAAGGGCTCCTAAAACATCACTTAGAGATCCAAATGGTGATGTCTAAGAAATTGCAGATGCAAATGTTCGGTTTCCTTCCGATGATAAAGAAACTGAATCGCAGTCCGATACGACATCGGATGTTGAACCAACATTTCACGAAACAAATAACACCGATTAAATATAGAGGTTTTTTTTAAATTCAATTTATTTTTACAAATGTTATATTTTTACATATTTAATTATTAATTGTAATAATGTTCATGAATCTTTAGTATTTTCAGTATGACGGACCGAGGTAGATCTACCGGCGACAGACAGAGTGAGCAAAGACGTAGCCCTACCGCATCAAATCCCATGAGCTTTGGAGATGTAGAATTCGGATCTCCACACATCGCACAACCTCCGGTCTCTTCAGCCATCGGCGATCATCCTATATTAGTATTGTCATCCAGCCGATCGGCACATACATCCGAGAGTTCTTCCACCGTCGACCGCACCGTACTTGGACTGGATGCTCATGGGCTGTAAATATATAGTAATTGTAAATATATCGTTTATGTTTTTAAGTCAATTACTTATAAACATATATTTTTTAACAGATTTATTGAGCAGCATAATGTATCGAGCCAGATCAACTTCATATTTCAGAGGCGTGCTGATCCCAGTGGCTACGATTGGCGTCAGTATCTGCAGTCACGAGGAAGTTTTATTTTTCAGAGTTTTAGGTAAACTTATTAAATACAATTTATCACTGATATAAAATTTCTTAATCTTAATAAATTCTTAAACTATCTGTTTATTTCAATGCAGAAAAAGTTTACATGGGACCCTGCTATCCATGATGCCATTAGGGCAGCATGGAATGCTCTTACAGCACGTTGATACTCTGACATGCTTCATCGTTGGAGGACATCGGGTGAGCATCCTGCCATATGCCGGAGGGTATTTGGCACGAGTGGCAGCAGGCGTTGCAGTCTGATGGCTGGCGCAGGAAGTCCGCATCAGCCAGCACGAACCGCCGATCCAAGAGGGGCGATCCTGGCATGGCTCTCTCCTGCCACACTGCAGGATCTATTTCGATTCAGGAGCACAGACGCCGCATGGTAAGAAAACTTAAATATTTTAATTACTAATTTAGTTATTTACAAATACTTTTATTTATATCAATTTTTCTTTCTGTTGTTGTAGTCTGAACAGGAGGGCGGAGATCCTGGTGAGTTTCGTCTATTCAGGGCGACACACACCAGGAGGGACGGTTCCTGGGTCGATACACGATCACAGAAGGTTGCGGTAAGAAATTAGCTTTATATTGTATCTATTTAATTTTTAAAATTTTATTTAAAGAAATTTATTGATTTATTTATTATTGATTTTATAATTCAAAGGCACGAGTCGAGGAGCTTCAGTCCTAGGCATCGCAAGTCGACTCAACTGATGGAGGACCGCCCGTTGAACTCTCAGCAGAGGAGAGTCGACATGTGTTTTTGGACGCTGTTGGTGCCCAGTCACGAGACCGCATGGTCTATGGTCTGGGCACTAGAGCTTCTGCATATTTTTCCAGCAGGCCTCTAGTTCGCGCTATTCTAGCGATATTCCTGCCGAGCATTTAGAGGACATTCGAAGATCTATTACGGAGAAGGTTCAGCATGAGGTTCGCCAGGACGTTCGACAGAGATTCAGCAAGAATTCGACCAGCGCACGGAAGTCCTTCAACACGAGTTCGACCAGCGCACGAAAGTCCTGCAGCACGAGCTCTCTGACATAAGAGAGCAGATGCGTCACATGCGGAATTTGGTTCCAGCCATCACGTGATCGTGATAATGAAGATTCTTGATGTATTTTTTCTTTACTTTTGTGTTGTACATGAAAACTTCAAAATTTTAATATATTAATTATTTTTAAAATTTAATGATGAATGTTTCGATCAATATTAGTGCTTCGATCAATATCAATGTTTCGATCATAATTTTTATAAATTTAACCATTTTAATTTATAATATTTTATATTTTTTTTTAAAATTTAATTAACGATGCATTAACGACTAAAATTATGTCGCTAATATATCTAAAATATTATTAAATATTGCGACGCATTCAATTGCATCGCAATATTGCGATGCAATTGAATGCGTCACAATATTAAATTTAACTATTTTAATTTTTAATCTTTTTTATTTTGCATCGCAATATTAAATTTAACCATTTTAATTTTTAATCTTTTTTATTTTTTAAAAAATAAATTAGCAATAAATTAGCGACTGAAATTGCATCGCTAATATTTCTAAAATATTATTATTAAATATTACGATGCAACGTTATCGCAATATTAAATTTAATCATTTTAATTTTTAATTTTTAATATTTTTTTATAAAAATTTAATTAACGACTCATTAGCAACTGAAATTACATCGTTCATATTTTTAAAATATTATTATTAAATATTGCGACGCAACGACCTTGCGTCGCAATATTGCGACGCAATAAATGCATCGCTGAGAGTCGCTGTTTAGCGACACTATTGCAACTAAATTCATTCTGTGACAAGACTTACAGCGATACTACAATTGCGTCGCGAATGCATCGCAAAACCCAATTTAGCGATGCATTAGTGACGCAATTTTGCGTCGCAATATTTATTTTCTGTTGTAGTGATAATAGGAACTTCTAAGATGGGAAGTATATTTCCCCCCTTTCCTATCCAGTAGATAAGAATCCCAATACTTAAATGACTCTTTAGTTATAAAGATGATACCTTTTTCTTTATAAATCTTATTGCCATGATTTGTTCATGTACATAGAGAGTTTGTCCAATTCAATAAGTAATTTAGCAATTGTAGTACATTTTGTTTCTGCCAAACACTCAAATGCATCACATAGATCTATAAAATCTTCATGTGCATGGCAAGTGTTAATCTACAAGTCGTCTAGCATATCATGGATATCATAAGATCTAATTATGTCAATTAAGCCCAATCATTCAACAAAGTATTTATCTAATTCATCACTATATTTGAGGGGGTCCGGCATGATCATTTCTATTATTTATCTTTAGCTCTTGATTTTTCTCATAACTTAGGAATTTATTATATAGGGTTATTTTAGAAAATATTGAACTGATCAAGAATAGCTAAACTGAACCGATTGGTTCAGCCTAAACCAAATTAAACCAACCAAAATTTGATTCGGTTTATCTTTTTAATTTGGTACATTAGCTAATTTATCATTTTTTAGAAAACTTTTTTCATAATTTTTTTTAATATGATATATGAGACTGAGAACCTTCCATGAGCTCACACCCTCTTTCTTTTCCATTAAAATTCTAAATATCATTCTTTATAAGTTTACAAACTTTATAAGTTTGAGTAAGTGTTGACCAAAATTTTATAAATTATATTTTAAAATTATTTTTTCTACTATCTTATTTTTTATTATTTACAAGTTAAATTAATTTTTTAAGATTTTTGTATAGAGTGAAAGTACTCAGCTTAGATATTTGCTAAAGTATTATTTCTTTAGATTCTTCGTATTTGTTCTTAACAGTGAGATATGACTTTCTTTAAAAAAAAATTATGTATTTTGGATATATAAGCCTCAACTTCTCTATGGTTTGCAATTGACGCAAAGGGTCTTCGAGTTCTTTATTCTCTTTTTCGTTCATACCTTATTTCCCCCCTTTTTATATATTCCGTCCTAGCTGGTCAAATGGACCAAGCTAGGTTCAAGTGTGGGTTCGGCTCAAAAGAGCCAGGTCTCACAACTAGCAAAAGAATTTGTAAGCAACTGGTATCCAAAACCAAATCCACAGACTTCCATCAAAAAGGGAACGAGAGAGAAAATTTAAGGCAACTGTAAGCAGAGTAGAACTCTCAACTGTTAACTTTGTGTTTTTCTTCCGTTAGCACCAACAAGACACCACCTTTGTCTAATTTGGATCATAAGATTCATAACTTAATCGAAAATGAATAAAAGAGCATTACATACTTCATCGGAATTGCGGTACCCAAAGACAAATCCTATGGGCTTCCATCAAAAAGAGAACGAGAGAGAATTGGGGAGCAAGCCTGAAACCGGGCGATTGGCAGTGATGGTGGTGTAGGCGTTGCCCATTTTGAGGGTAGAGCAGAGCTCGTCCAGCCATAAAGCGATTGCCCACCCTCATGCCCTGTAGCTGATGGTGGCCCAAAATGGGATAACCCTCGGTGACAATGTGTCCTATCTTAAAATTTCTAATCGATCCAGCTTGATCTAATCAATACAGTCCAGTCCTACTAAACATGACAATGTCCAAACTAATATATGCTAGACTAAAATAGGTTGGATCAAAAAAAATCCAATCTAAAACTAAGTTCAGTAGGGTTAGGACTAAGAGATAGTGAGATTAAATTGAATTAGGTTCTTGCCCTTAAACCAACCTAACTTATTCAACTTGGGGTGTGATTGGAAAGTCCAAACTAATATATGCTATAAGAAGGAATATATGAATAACTCCATGCTTCATTATTTCGTCTATAGCAAATGTCAAATGATTCTATGCATGCGGAAGAGAAGCAAGCGCATTTGAGTACCACTAGGCTATGTACTAGGTTTGATCTGGGCTGAAATACCAAATCTAGACAAGAATACCAAATATAGACTTAGTTCAGCTTGGGGCGTGAAAATTGTATGGAAGGGTTTGAAAACATCCCTTGCAAATTTTGGGTAGGCGTTAACCAATGGTTAACGCCTACCCAAAATTTGCAATAGATGTCCACAAATCAGATGTCCACAAATCAAAAGTCAAACTAATCCTGCCAGGTATGTCATGCAAGATAACAGACAACCTACGCATCTCTTTTGCATGCAATTTCAGAATATCAGCCTTAGCCATATTTCTTGTAATAAATTTGACATCTGAATTTAAGTAGCTAAAGATTTGTCTAACACATTCATACTCAACGAATTGAAAGGGCAAATCATGTCTAATTATTGCACGTATTAATATCTCTCGAAATTTTTCCTCGTTAAACTTCAAAGACCGTGCAGTAATAGATCCTTGACTTTGACTTAAAATTAACTGGCTCACATCACGTTGTTTCAAACAAGTCTCTAAATGACGCCATAAATTTCCAGTTCCATACTTACTAGAAGCATTATACTCAATCTTACATTTGTTGCATTGTGCCTTTGTAACATTGTCTTGATTAACATACTTTCTAAAATACCCACATACCTCTGATGTGGAAGTACATTGCCGGCTTTCATGATCTTATTATCTCCACTTTCTATATCTGGGACAGCCACATTATATGCATTCTCAATATTGACATCCATAATCGGTTGACTACATGATGCATCCTCCATTTTCGTGGCAAGAATGCAAGATTATTTGACAATTAGAAACCTAATGAACATTCAAAAATTCAAAAGTAAGTTAAAGATATAGCTAGAACAAATAAATACAAAAAGCTTAATTAGTTTCAATCCCCACTTCTTGTTAGACCTGGGAAGAAGAAAAAAAAATCAACTAATGAACATGTACAAACGCCCAGTTAAGAAAAAAATCAACTAATGAAAGTCTAAGTTCAGAAGAGAGGAAAGTCTAATGGCATCTGGAATACCAATTTAGCCATTCAGTTGGTAAACGGCTGACCCATTCCAACTCCAACCATCAGATTAATCCCATCGGGAAGGTCTATGATCACTTCACAATCTCGCGCGACTACCAGAAATCTTAGCTTCTACCATTGATGGTTGTCACCATTAGAGTCTACTCTGTGTCCCAAATTGCAATGATGAATAAGATGGCCGGTTTTTCTCTATAGAAGTTTTCATTTATGGCTTTGAATGATCAATAATCAATCACTGTCACACATGCAGTCCCAAAGGCTGAGTTTGGTGCTTCTCTGTTAAAATAGAAATTCTCAATGTTCATAGACCTGTTTAACCTACCAAGACATTTGAAGCAATTTTGGTGAACTTGTTCATTTCAGACAACATCTGGTTTGGCTGTCATGTTCTACCTGCCAACAGAGATATGAAGAGAATTTTGCTTGACTTGTCTGTTTCAAACAATGTTTCTGTTTGTTTTCTTTCCCCCTTAACCCCCAAATTGATACACTGCACCATTCCTTGTCAACTAGAGTCATAGCAAAGGATAACAAAGGGAATGCATCACCAACTTCTATCATGATCACCAAGAAACAACACTTCAAAGTTTTACATCTCATAAAATCTGTCAGACTAGCTAGCTGGTATTTATTTGAAAAAAAATAGAATAGAATAGAATAGAATTCTTTTGGGCTATGTAATGGCTGTGTTCCCAGAGGGATTAGTCTATCAAAAACTCCACAATCCTTGATGATCCTTAGCCCTGAGGCCCTGAGGGGAAAAATACCCAGATATTTCTTCTTGGTATGGTGCTAATGCTGAAGGCTTCTTAATATGGTTACGGTGGAAGCTTTAGCTTTCAAGCATCATCCACTCAATGCCATGGTCCCTTGGCCAACACATAAAGAGGCAGCCACATCAACTGGGGCTTGTGTGGGGCCTAAAGAGGCTCTTTGGGGCAGCTGAAGGGAGTGAAACCGTTGAGGCAATCCAGTGACAACCTCCAACCTTATGAACAGGGTGCAAGCCATATTGCACCCTGTTCATAAATTTGAAGGATCGTAGTGACAAAGCACAATCCAATGATTCATAAAACACCATGACTTGTAATAGAATTTGTAGAACCAGAACCTCACCAAAGAATAATATATATATAATATTATTTAAGCTTGTTGAGCTTGAATAAACATTTAGAGTCTTTTGATATACAACTGCTCAACATAAACTTTCACATACTTCATTTTTAAATTATAACATTCTTATTAATCCAAAGATTCACAACTAAATTTTCATCCAAATTCAATTGAATATGAACATAAATAAATCGATGATGATTCACAACTATACAATATTTAGTTGTATCGCCATCATGGCCGCTGTAATGTTTGATTAGTGATCTAAACAAACAATGATTTCATGGATTGGGAAGAGAGCATACCAGAAAGGAGAGGTCACGAACGAATCAGCGAGATGGAAGTCTCCCTAACTTCGTCGGCAGCGATTTCCGGCACGAGAATAAGAAAGAGAGATGGAAGTCTCCAACTCCGTCGGCAACGATTTCTGGCAACAGGGTTCCCCTTAATTTGGTGCCGAATCGCCTCCAAAACCCTAGCCCTGGACCGAAAAAGAAATTCAGAAGATAAAATTAACAAAAAACTAGGAGAAACGGGCAAAGAGTAAAAGAAATAGAAGGAAGAGATTTTACGTTCCGCGGAGAGTCCACGGAGTGAAGCTCGACGGGGAGGAGGGGAGGAAAAGGAGATCTGGGATCAAATCGGCGGGCGGGGAGGGGGGCGGGAGCTAGGGCAGCGATAAGGTCCTAAGGATCAGATCGACGCCGGAGAGAAAAATATAGAGAGAGAACGGCGATTACCATGGTTGCAGGGCGAGGGTCTCCTCTGTCTCCTCTCTCAACGCACTCAAGGGCAATGCACTTGTCCTCTGTCTCCTCTCTCCGCCCCGGACGAACGCAAGCAGCCGAAAACTCCATCGCGGTGAAGGCGGCGGCCATTTTATTAGGGTTTCGATTTGATGACAACGCGTTGGTCGGACGGGTTCGTGTTTGGTCCCATCTCTTAAACAGTTAAACTTGTGGCTCACTTCAATTGCTGAGAAGAACTGGACCCAATCGGATTATTGCTCTGGTCCTTGAATTAGACCCAATCGGATCCAAGCTGTACCGATTCATTTATGAGATTTGTGCCTGCTCCATCCACCGTACATGAGGGAATAAGCATTTAAGAATCCCAGAGACGTTCTGGGCTTGAAAACTGGCGCAATTTTCTCGCCTTTTTAAAGAAGGAAAACACTTTGTACACCGCCTCCGTGCAGCAAGGCTTACATGGGCTGCACCGCTCCTTTCTATTGGTCCACATGGATCCCATGTGGCCTGACATGATGGGACAGAATAGCAGAGATAATGTTACTTTTTAATCGTACATCCATTAAAAGTCGTTCAGCCTTTTCACCATTGGTGTGAAGACGAAAATGCCCTTTCCCTCCAGCCTACTTCAACCCGCCATCTTATTTGGATTTTGCTGATAAAAAATCGTAAGGTTCTGGCCTAGAAGACTCACGACACCCTTAGTTCAAGACCCACGACACCCCAGTTCAAGACCCACGACACCCTAGTTCAAGACCCACGACACCCCAGTTCAAGACCCACGACACCCTAGTTTAAGACCCACGACACCCTCAGTTCAAGACCCATGACACCCTAGTTCAAGACCCACGATACCCCAGTTCAAGACCCACGACACCCCTAGTTCAAGACCCACGACACCCCAGTTCAAGACCCACGACACCCCTAGTTCAAGACCCATGACACCCTTAGTTCAAGACCCACGACACCCCAGTTCAAGACCCACGACACCCCAGTTCAAGACCCACGACACCCCTAGTTCAAGACCCATGACACCCTTAGTTCAAGACCCACGACACCCCAGTTCAAGACTCACGACACCCCTAGTTCAAGACCCACGACACCCCAGTTCAAGACCCACGACACCCCAGTTCAAGACCCACGACACCCCTAGTTCAAGACCCACGACACCCAGTTCAAGACCCACGATACCCTCAGTTCAAGACCCACGACACCCCAGTTCAAGACCCACGACACCCCTAGTTCAAGACCCATGACACCCAGTTCAAGACCCACGACACCCCTAGTTCAAGACCCATGACACCCTTAGTTCAAGAACCACGACACCCCAGTTCAAGACTCACGACACCCCTAGTTCAAGACCCACGACACCCCAGTTCAAGACCCACGACACCCTAGTTCAAGACCCACGACACCACAGTTCAAGACCCATGACACCCTTAGTTCAAGACCCACGACACCCCAGTTCAAGACCCACGACACCCTTAGTGATGGTGGTGAAGGAGTCGGCGGACCCACTGGGGATTTCAGGAGGTCAATGCTGCAAATGATCGTCGAGAAGGAGCTCGTCGACGGGGAGGAGCTGCGGGAGCTCCTCCACCGCTTCCTCTCGCTCAATTCTCCCTGCCACCACGACCTCATCCTCCGGGCCTTCGCCGAGATCTGGGAGGAGGTCTTCTCCGGGTACGAGAAAACCCCCGATCTCCTCCGCCGCACCTACTCCGTCTTCTCCCAACCTCCACACTTCCAATAATCATTCTCCGTTTTATTTTCTTCTTCTTCTGTATCGTTCCATCCACAGATGAATTCATAGGTTCAACTGTTCAAGTCGCCGACTCGTCGTCCATGCCTTAATTTTAGTTTTGATCTTTTTGTTTTCCTTTTTCTTGTTTTGTTTTGTTTTGTTTTTTTAATGTCTGTTCCGAGGCCAAATTGCGAAGAACACGGATGTGATGTGTAGTATTTGGGAACGTGAGGCGACGGCGTCCTCAAAATTTTGATGGTGAAAGCCGGAAATTCTGAAGCACTTTGGTGGTGGTCGCGTGGGTGTGGTTAAGGTGGGAGGGACCGTGACATGGGTGTTTAACTAGGGGTGTCATGGGTCTTGAACTAGGGTGTCGTGGGTCTTGAACTGGGGTGTCGTGGGTCTTGAACTAGGGGTGTCGTGAGTCTTGAACTGGGGTCGTGGGTCTTGAACTAGGGTGTCGTGGGTCTTGAACTAGGGTGTCGTGGGTCTTGAACTGGGGTGTCGTGGGTCTTGAACTAAGGGTGTCGTGGGTCTTGAACTGGGGTGTCGTGGGTCTTGAACTAAGGGTGTCGTGGGTCTTGAACTGGGGTGTCATGGGTCTTTAACTAGGGGTGTCGTGGGTCTTGAACTAGGGGTGTCGTGGGTCTTGAACTAGGGGTGTCGTGGGTCTTGAACTGGGGTGTCGTGGTCTTGAACTAGGTGTCGTGGGTCTTGAACTGGGGTGTCGTGGGTCTTGAACTAGGGGTGTCGTGAGTCTTGAACTGGGGTGTCGTGGGTCTTGAACTAAGGGTGTCATGGGTCTTGAACTAGGGGTGTCGTGGGTCTTGAACTGGGGTGTCGTGGGTCTTGAACTAAGGGTGTCATGGGTCTGAACTAGGGGTGTCGTGGGTCTTGAACTGGGGTGTCGTGGGTCTTGAACTAGGGGTGTCGTGGGTCTTGAACTGGGGTGTCGTGGGTCTTGAACTAGGGTGTCATGGGTCTTGAACTGAGGGTGTCGTGGGTCTTAAACTAGGGTGTCGTGGGTCTTGAACTGGGGTGTCGTGGGTCTTGAACTAGGGTGTCGTGGGTCTTGAACTGGGGTGTCGTGGGTCTTGAACTAAGGGTGTCGTGAGTCTTCTAGGCCAGAACCTTACGATTTTTATCAGCAAAATCCAAATAAGATGGCGGGTTGAAGTAGGCTGGAGGGAAAGGGCATTTTCGTCTTCACCCAATGGTGAAAAGGCTGAACGACTTTTAATGGATGTACGATTAAAAAGTAACATTATCTCTCTGCTATTCTGTCCCATCATGTCAGGCCACATGGGATCCATGTGGACCAATAGAAAGGAGCGGTGCAGCCCATGTAGGCCTTGCTGCACCGGAGGCGGTGTACAAAGTGTTTTCCTTTAAAGAATTAAACTACCCCGCAAATTCTTAGCACAAAAAAAACAAGAGGATGAATAAAGAGCCTCTGTAATCCGCTTCCCGATCCCAAATGCAATTTGAAGCACAAACCTGGTCACATTAGTGGTATTCTAATAAAATCCACATCCTACTATATGCATATATGAAATGTATCAAGCATTTACATCCACGAACAAACACAGTAATGTCATTAGACCAAACCCCACAGCCCTCACCCCAACAAAAAGGCCAAAAAAAAAAAAGGCAAAATAAGCTCACAAATCAGAAGAACAATAGAAATCGAAGCAAAGAGAAAAAACTAGAGGATAAAAGAAAAAAAAAAAAAAAAGCGGTAGAGATCAACAGATCATTCTTTTCTCGGTCTAAGAAGCCGACGACGGCTTCACCGGCTTCAACTCGTGGGGAAGAGCAACGCTCCTGACCGTCTGATACGTGGGTACGGCGCTCGTGTAGTAAACCGCCCGCCCCACGCTATCGTACGCCACCTGGTACCCCGCTGAGTCAACCGCACCCTGCGCTGGAACCCGCGGTCCCTCCGCTGCTTATTGCCCCACCACCTTCGCCGCCGTCTGGCCTGGCATCGCGTACATCGCCGACGGATTCGATGCCGCCGCGTCGCGGTAGACGTCCGTCGGCACTACCCTCGGCACCGGCGCAGCATAGTATCTTAAAACTGACTCATTTAGTAATTATATTTATTTCTAAATTATTTATTAATTATATGAAAAATGAAGTTAGAATTCACTCGGTGGAAAAAGGCAGGTCAACTTGGGTTAACTAGGATCAACTCGGATCAGACTGGTTCATGTCAACCCGATTAAATACACGGATCAATTTGGGTCAAGCGGTTGAAACCCGAACATGATCCATTTAAATTTCGTGTTGGGCGGATCGTGTCATGCATGGATTTGTACCAAAAATAATCAATCCAAACCCATTTAACTCGTGTCGTGTTCGTATCAAGTTACCGTATCGTGTCAAAAATTACCACCCCTATTAACCATAGAGAAGGAGGGAGAGAGAGCCAAGTAGGTTTAAACATAACTAAGAAGGAAGAGTAGGTTTAAACATAACTAAGGAGGAAGAAGAGGGTCATTATACTCATATATATATATATATATATATATATATATATATATATATATATAAGATGATAGAGATCTATGTTTGTATTACAACCTATAGTCTGAATCTTGTACTATAGAGAATATATATATATATATATAAATATAAGATGATAGAGATCTATGTTTGTATTACAACCTATAGTCTGAATCTTGTACTATAGAGGATCGAAAGATAATAATATTTATAAAATTTTATGTAGTATATTGATAAGGCTTAAACCGACAAACACCCCCCCAACTAAGCAGCACGTGGCAATCCATTTCTTATAAGACTTCAACTATGGCACGGTTGATGGGATAACATAAAAAATATGGTCAACAAATCAGATAGAGGCGTGATATCGATAAGATAGGGCAAGCCTGTCTTCTGGCCAACTAGTAAAGCCACCAATCTCTTAGAAAAAAAGTTTTTAAATAAAAACTTTAAAAAGGGAGAACGCTTGCTCGCGGACGTTTCTTCTTTGAACGTTGGAAGGTCAACGTTTTAAAAACGGTCCAAATAATTAAATTTATAAGCCATTTTTAATATAATTTAAGGCTAACGGTCATTAGGCCTTTATGGCCATTATGGGCCGAGCCGTTAGAGTTTTTATGGGCCGAGCCTATAAATAGGCTTAGAAATTCATATTGATAGAAAAAATCAATAATAATTTGGAGTAGCCTATGATTTGTTTATCTCATTTTGTTTTTATATATTTTATTAATCTTTTTGGGCATCTGAAGGAAATCGTTGGGTTTGCACCTCCACACGATCATGCTCGTAGTAGGAGGATCGGGTCGAGCTGGGTCGTTGTACCTTGGGGACAGATCACCAACAACCTGCATGAAGGGGCGAAAATCTGATCCTTAGGGCAATGTCTAACACGCCTCGGTCCTGATTGATCCTATTAATCTTTTGGTTTTACTTTATTTGTATATTTAAATTTCTATAACATATTTCTAGCAATTTTATAAAGTGATTTTTTGTAAGATCAAAATTATTTTTCCAACAGCTAAGGATCAGATTTTTCTTCTTTTCTAGATATTGCTAGATTTTAATTCTATCTTCTTATTCTGTTTTGCATTTGCTCAACATATAAATTTTTCATGCCACTCTGAAATGCATGAAATTAATGGTGCAAATGTTGCTATGCTAAATTATGACATCCATTGGATCCAAGATTTAAAGGGAAAAGATTATGGTTTGAATACTTATTATTTTTTTGGGCAAAATATTAATATTGCTGCAATGCTTTAAATTATATTCATAAGTTGATCTTTTTACCGTTGGAATGGATTGTTGTGCTATGTTGCTTTAAAAGAGTTAGTTGATACACGCTATTTTTCTTCCTTACTAATTTTGTTAAATATATGGTAAAATAATACTCGTTTATCTTCACCATCAGATGGTTAAGTGCTTATGCACATACATGGACAGAAATTGGTGTAACAAATCTTGGTTATTAAATAGATTGGGCAATCATGGTCATGTACTTAGCCTATAATAAAAGCGACTGTCCAGCTATCTCTGCAATTTGCTATGCAATTGTTTTAGTACAAACAATCATTATTTGGTTTATCTGCTTCATTTGTAGTATCGGATTTTAATACATTTTGATATGCCTCGAGCGATATATGGTGAGCATAAAATATACTAAACTGATAAATAAGACACAACAAAAATAATAACATATGACATTGTTGTCTTATTCTAAATGTTAGACACTGTTGAGCTTCCTTTGTCTTCTGACTTGTTAGAGGTTGAAGCTTGGATCTTGGTGTGTATGCATATGGTTTGTTCAACATGTCAGAGGCTTCTTCTATTCATCGAACATTCACATGTTTAATTATATATATAAATACATACGCATTTATACATGTATGCATATAGGTACACAGATGTGTGCAAATCAAGTGGGGCTTGTCACATCTTAGTGCCCAAGTACATATGTAATATGTATACTTATTCTCTCCTCAAGTTGGTGTAGTAACTAACAAAGCTAACAAATATAAAGCTGAAGTACTAATCAGAAAGTGAATTACTTTGTTCACTGGATAGATGGACAAGGGGTGAAGTCATCAAACAGGTGGTTAACCATTCAGCATGAAAACAAAGCCTTATTGAAAAAACACACATGCTTGCACTTGTGCACATAATATATGCGTGCTTGTATATAGATATATTTTTATATCATCTTATTATTTAACTTTCAAGTACAGCTACTAGCATATATATTTGCATTCTTACATAAATGCAAAAGTTTTTCTGTTACAGATAAGTGTTTTCTGGTATTTTGCATTCTTACATAAATGCAAAAGTTTTCCTGTTACAGATAAGTGTTTTCTGATATTTGCATTCTTACATAAATGCAAAAGTTTTTCTATTCCAGATAAGTGTTTTCTGGTATAGTGATCAATATTTAATATCTCCTTGTTGTGTTGAAGTTGCTAGACAAAAGTGACAGCATTGGGCAAATACTTATTGCTTACCTACTATTGTGAATCTTTTATGTTACCAAATGGCAAAGAATGGATGAACTTGGATGCTGTGATAAGGTATGTCATATAAATGCTCTATTGTGAGTCTCTTGAAATCTATTGCCATGAGATTTAATAAAAGTTTTTATAATTTACTCATGACAGTTGGAATATCCAACTTGTTGTTTACCTTATATTTGGATATTCAATTCTAATATATCTTTGCCTGATTCTCTTATTTGAGGTCTAGTCATAAAATAATATTATCTCTTTGGAATTTGCCGAGAAGATTTTGGCAGACTAATTAACCAAGGAGTTATCTAGGAATGGAGTAATAGATTCATCGAGGGGGATGTGGCTTAAGCCCATTATTTGGTTGCCAGCAGTGGATACCCAACCTCTGTGATTGGAGATCCCATGAATGAGGTTCAATGTGGTAGAAACGAAGCTGATTGAGTGATCGTGTTAGAGCACAAATTTTGGAAAATTTTTCATCCCATCCCTATGATGAGTGCTCTTATAAAGTGACAAAGTAAATTTGTGTAAGGTTGAGTTATACTCTTAATGGATCCGAGGTAGGTTATCTGCAGGGTATTGTCACAAATACCCTTGGAGGATTCACCTATATGAGAATCGTCATATTAGGCCGTGACTAAAGGTTTGGGCTAATCTTAAAGAATTCTCATGAAAAATCAAGGTATTAAGCGTAAGGCCTTTAATATGCGCTGACCGCTTAAACCCAATTGATCCATACTGTGTGTGTGATTAGTAGAAGTCTGAGTCAAAGGATCTAGTTCAAGGTCTAATCCACTATGGTTCCTTCAGATGTATACAATCAACACTAAGTGAGGTTCAAGTCCATTGGACACCTCACCTATTGCGCAGTATAAGATGCCTTAAAATTTTTGTTATATTTATTTTTTTATTTTAAACTTTTGTGGGAGATTGTTAGAAAAAAAAGTTTTTAAATAAAACTTTAAAAAGGGAGAACGCCCGCGAGCGTTGCTCGCGGACGTTTCTTCTTTGACGAACGTTGGAAGGCCAACGTTTCAGAAACGGGACGTTTCTTCTTTGATGGAAGGCCAACGTTTCAGAAACGGCCCAAATAATTAAATTTGTAAGCCGTTTTTGATGTAATTTAAGGCTAACGGCCATTAGGCCTTTATGGCCATTATGGGCCGAGCCGTTAGAGTTTTTATAGGCCGAGCCTATAAATAGGCTTAGGAATTCATATTGATAGAAAAAATCAATAATAATTTGGAGTAGCCTATGATTTTATTTTATCTCATTTTGTTTTTATATATTTTATTAATCTTTTTGGGCATCTGAAGGAAATCATTGGGTTTGCACCTCCACACGATCATGCTCGTAGTAGGAGGATCGGGTCGAGCTGGGTCGTTGTACCTTGGGGACAGATCGCCAACAACCTGTATGAAGGGGCGAAAATCTGATCCTTAGGGCAGTGTCTAACACGCCTCGGTCCTGGTTTGATCCTATTAATCTTTTGGTTTTACTTTATTTGTATATTTAAATTTCTATAACATATTTCTAGCAATTTTAAAAAGTGATTTTTTGTAAGATCAAAATTATTTTTCCAACACAATCGCCTATAGAGTATATGGGTCATAGCCATCCATACTATTTAGGAATGATAATTTGATTCATAAGGCAGGAACCCACTCTACCTCATGTAGGAAGAGAACTCCTCACCTTTTATGGGGATGGGAACAAGGAAATTGATTTTGTTATCATTAGCAGGGACACAAATAAGTATATCTCCATCCTACCAGGCTTGTTCCTGCTCTGTTGGCCCTATACTTATAGTCTTCTTATATATTTCCATATCTATAAAATTGCATTCATAGTTTTTTTCTAAAACTTCATATATGTTATCAAGAGAATGACGAGGCAAAGCGGAGATGGAAGGAGATGGGGCGGGATGGAGATTTATTATTTCTCATGGGATGGGAATAAGGAGGAAACAATCTTTATTCACGGGGATGAAGCAAGGACAAGGAAGGAAATTGAGGTCCCCAACTTCGTACCGCCTCGTTGCCATTCCTAATACCATTCCTTTCAGAGGTTGAGCCCATCATGTTAAAAAGCATGCGGCCACAATCCTGTGGATCCATGCAGTCATATCACCAAATCTAAACATCGTCTATAAAAGAAAAATCCATTCAGGTATCAGCACAACCTAATACTGCCAGTCTTTTCTTATCCCTAACTACTAAGTAAGTCGTGAAACACATTTTTCCTCTTTCTCCATTATCCATGCCCACATTGATAAGGTTTGCCCTTGGGCATCCTTACATTATTTCTCTACTGACTTAAGCATCTGAAAGCGTTTGCCAAGAACTTTCGAGACCCTTGCACTATGTTCTATTGTTACAGGCATTCCATTCTAATTGTTTGAACTTTCTTTTTCGATCGCATCACCTTTCTTATTCTTAACTCATCATCTTCATCACCTTTGTTAATGCATGGAGTCTTGCTGCTGCATCCTATGCACCATCGTATATATTACTGCACATAAAATGGAAGCCATGCACAACTAACCACTGTAGTTGCAATCGCTTATTGGAATGGTAGGTGCAAACTATCCTAATGTATATGCTTCATTGTGGGTACTGCCATCATGTTTTTTTCTCAACTATTTTGAGTTGATATCAAGGCATAGTCCATGTAGCCAACAAAAAGTTCAGCTTAAATTCTTGAATGCCATGACCAAATTTTCTTGATTTCCCAATGCTTAGATATCATGCACATGGTAACCACAAAAGGATGTTGAATCTACTAAAAATTCTCTTGATACGCAGAGCCATAAAGATGATGGTGTGTATTGCAATTTTAGCCCTAAAGTTGAAGATATCAATGTGGTGATGATTTATTTTGCCCATCACTTTGCAAGACATTCCATGGTTTGCGCTTAGTGAAAAGCCAGTCAATCATGAATTGTGTTAATCTTGCTTGCTTTGAGTGGTGCAAATTTAAACATATTCCAGTGGCTTGCACCGTTAGCATACATGGTTCAAAACTTGAGATTAAAATGACCAACTAGTGTTAGGTCTAAATTTGATTTTCTAACTGCTCCATATGTATATGGGCCAAATCTAGTCATCCTAAGTCACATTCAAAGGAAAAGTCTTTGTACACCGTCTTCGGTGCAGCAATTCCAACGTGAGTTGCACTGCCCCTCCTTATTGATCCACGTGGATTCCATGTGGACTGACGCTGCAGAACGGAATAGCACTAATATGATGTTACGTTTTGATCGTGACGTTCATTAAAAGTACTTATGCTTTATTTTAAAAATGTTGTGCAGACAAAAATGCCCTTTTTCTTCAACCTACTTCTACCCACCATCTTTTCTTGGGTTAAATCTGATGGAAGGAAAAACTCTTTTCGATTCTAAAACATTCTTTCCCCTCACTCTGGCTTTCGGATGTAAGGAATCAGTTCAAGGTTTGAGTAAGATCCTTTCCCCTTGCTCTGAGAGTCTATGGTCTACGTATTTTCTTTTGTTTTCGTTGGTGATACAAGCTTCTTCGTTGCTCAGAAAAAGCGCTCCAAAAAGTGTTCTGATTTTTTATCAAAAAAAATATTTCAGCTTCGAGGCTGGAATATCTAGCTATTAAAGATTTCTTCATTAACTTTAGGAGAAAATATCTTCCGCAGAAGGAAGTAAAAAGTCCTTGTTTATGCATCTTTTTATAGTTTCTTTATTACACCAACTATTTTGGTCGTTAGAGGAAGTTAATGCATTAGAAAACTGTTTAATGCTCAAGTAGCATCCGTGGCATGTTATGATATTCTGGGAGTCATAACTCAGTCCTCTAGCAAATGCCAAAACCTTTAGTTTTGTGTTTTTCTGCACGAATGTCATACTCTTTTAACTAGAATGTTATACTTTATGAACTAGGGTGTTGTCAGAGTGTTTTGACCTATATTTCCTATTATACCTTGACCCTATAGCTATGGTGTCATTATTTTATAACTCGAGTGTCGTATGTTATTTTCTAGGGTGTTATAAGTTTTGCATTCAGTTTCAGCTAGGGTGTCATAACATAAGAACTGGGGTATCGTAATAGTCTTTTTGGGATGTCGTAAGTTCGTGGCTTAACAGTTACATCTAGAGTATCGTTATATAATAACTGGGGTGTCGAATAAATTTTTTTGGAGTGTCGTAAGTTCCATAGTTATCATCTTCAATATTTTGATACTCTATTTTATAACTCCGATGTCGTAAGTTATTTTTTGGGGTGTCGTAAGTTTCTGCCTTAGCAATTTCAGTTAGGGTGTTGTCATGTTATAGCTCCATTGTCGTGAGTTATTTTCTAAGGTGCCGTAAGTTATTTTATGAGGTGTTGTGCATTTCAGTTATGTCTTTAACTGTTAATGGGTGTCGTAGTTTTTATCTGGGGTGTCGTAAGTTATTTTCTAGGGTATCGTGAGTTTCAGTTATGTCTTTAACTATTAAAGAATGTCATAGTTTTTATCAGAGGTGTCGTAAGTTATTTTCTGGGGTATCGTGAGTTTCAGTTATGTCTTTAACTGTTAAAGGGTGTCGTAATTTTTATCTGGGGTATTGTATGTCTTTAACTTAGATGTTGTAGGTTTGTAACTGCAGTGTCGTAATATTTTCTTGGGTATCGTGAGGTTCTATCGTAGGTTTATAACTGTAGTATCGTAATGTTTTCTTGGATGCCGTAAGGTTCTACTTTAACAGTTTTAGCTAGGGTATCGTAACAATTTTTTGAGGTGTCGTAAGTTCCATAGTCATCATCTTCAAATTCTAATACTCTATTTGAAGCTAGAGTGTCGTCATTTGATAACTCGGGTGTCATAAGTTGTTTTATGGGGTGTCGTAAGTTTTTTCCTTAACAATTTTAGCTAGGGTGTCGTAATATGTGAACCTTGGTGTCATTAGGCCCTGCCTCAATATCTTATGAATGAGTGTCATCATTTTACAACTACGATGTCATAATTTGTAAACTGAAATGCCATGACTTCTAAACTCGGGCTTGTAAGTTTATGTCTTTAACTATTAATGGGTGCCGTAGTTTTTAACTAAAGAGTCATATAGAGAGCCATTATTCGGATCATAGATGGCATGTATTCCTGATATCTGGGGTTTGAACATAACTGGGATGTCGTATTTCTTTAACTAAGGTGTTGTATTTCTTTAACTTGGGTGTCGTAATGCTTTGTCAGGATAAATTGATAGCTAAATCTATGGATATCAATGTTTATGACTGTGTGCCTATATTTCCATAGATGATGCTGAAATTATAGATTGGAAAGAAATCGAACATACTCCCGGCCATGCACCTTCACCCATCACTCAAAATGCAGGGGATGATACTGTTGTTCCTCAAACTGGAATGGAATTCAATTTAGCAGATCATGTATATACTTTCTATAATGGATACACAAAAAGAGTTGGTTTCGAAATATAACAATGTGTAGTAGGGCCAACTACAACAAACAACTTTGCTTCAAGCACTTGGCATGTTGGAGGCAAGAAAAATCTAGAAAAAACAGAGAAGAATATAAATCATAGGGATATTGGTAAAGTTGATTGTATGGCATCCATAAAAGCAAAACTAAATGCTACAAGTGGTAAGTGGATATTGGTTGAGGTTTCTCCAGAACATAACCATCAGATGTCTATAACATCAACTGGTTATCTACGAGCCCATAGGAGGATCAGCACACCAAAGAAGACAGAGATCAGCAATTTACATGCTGTGAATATGCCCATAACTTAGATATACTCTGCCATAGCAAGGATAAAAGGGGTAGAAGATAATTGGATTTTACAGAGAAGGATGCTTGTAATTTCATTTGTCATGAACATCAGTCTCAGCTGAAAGAAGGAGATGCTCAGTCGATGGTAATCCATTTCACCAAAATGCAAGTAAGAAATCTCAATTTCTTCTATACCTTAGACCTTAATGATAATGGTCAGCTCAGGTCTATCTTCTGGATTTATCCAAGATCAAGATTGGCATGCATATACTTTGGTGATGTTCTAAGCTTTGACTCAACCTACTTGATAAATAGATATCAAATGCCTTTTTGTCCATTCATCGGGATCAACCATCATGGACAGTCCACATTGCTTAGTTATGCATTGCTGTCTGATGAGAGGACTGAGACATTAAATGAATTTTTCAGTATGGCTAGATACAAATGGTGGTCAAGCACATATTGCCATAATAACTGACCAAGATAAGGCAATCGATGCTGCTATTAGGGAGGTTTTTCCTAACACACGACATCGATTTTGTCTTTTACATATATTGAAGAAGATATCTGAAAAGATTGGCCATATTTGCACAGCAAATCCCAAATTTATAATTGATTTTGATGAGACGATATATGCTTCACTGACCATATAGTCATTCGAGAAAAGATGAGCACATCTTATAAAAAAATATAAAGATACAAGGTTATAGATTGGTTAAATAGCCTTTACGAATGTTGGGATAAATGGATCCCGGTTTACCTTAAGGATACATTCTTCGCAGGTTTGTAGGACATTGTGTTTGGTTCATGTTCATGTTTAATACTTCTTTTTTTGACATAATTATGTACATAGATGCCATCTTCACAAAGAAGCGAGGGCATCAATCGCTTCTTCGATGGATTTATAAATTTGAAGACTATACTCATGGAGTTCATAGATAAGTACGAAGATGTCTTAAAGAAAAGGTACGAGATAGAAAATGAGAAAGATAATAGGACATTGCAAACGATTGCTTTTCTAAAGACATCATCACCTTTTAAAAGGCAAGCAGTCGATCCTCTCCAGAAACCATGCATGCACATGATAATTTTGTGATATAAAAATATAAAATATTTATAAAAATTATAATAATGATACTCTTTCTGCATCTCAATAATCCTTACCAGCAGCTCTGCCGAGCATCCAAACAAGGTAGGCTGCCTCCTAACATTGTTTACACTCTCTTTGAGTGGGCTGGCTCCTCGAATCACAAGCGAGCAACAACTTCTGGGAGAGCCAGAATGATCAACTGTTTGAATGCGGAAGCCCAGTCGATCCTCTCTAGTTGAGTTAAGTCATTCAAGTGCTGGATGAGATATCGTGGACATGTCTGATTAGACTTTGGAGCCAAAAACATGGCAAACATGTAGGCCATCCAAAGTCTGCCAGTATCCTTGAAATCCTCCTGTATCTTGAATGATTGGAATCCATATATAACTTATTTAGCCCCTTTTGATGAAGATCTAAACCCTGATCAAATCGTCTGAATAACCTTCTATTGAACAACTGGCAGGACGTGTTGATCTTCTTTCCATGAGCTGAAAGACTCAGAATCAGTGCAACTTCGTTGGCACTGAATAAGACCGCCTTGCCACAGAAAATAAACTCCTTGCCTTCATTATGACATCATATAATGTCTTCTAGTAGTCGCCTATCGACTGAGAATATCTACATGTCGACGAAGGCACCAAATGAGGTCCATCGGATAAATTCTATATGTTGTGTATTAAACCCAATCTTCCAAACATTCTGAACGTAAACTGCTAGTTTGCAACTATTCTTAAATAATTGGGAAGCCTTCACTGCAGGGACTGGAATAATTCTCAAGTCATCTAAAATAGATGGGATAAACATATTTGTCAGATTAAGGAAAAAATATATATTTGGTGCTGGATACAATTATATCTGAACTAAGGTGTCATAATATTTTGAGAAAGGATATCATAAAATCTGAATAAAGGAATCAACGTGATGTTTACCTCTTCTCGATTCTGTTGCTTCATATGGAACAGAACTTAAAGGAGTCGCATTCTCATTTGAATAAAGAATGATTTCTTTACTTTCTTCCACCATTTTCTCCTTGCGGTGCTTCTTTGTTCGTGGTCTTCGTCCACAAACAAAACCACTCTTCTTCATGAAGGAAAAAGATGAAAGGAACAATAGTAAAGAAAATTTAGGACACCAGTGGCTACTCGAGCAACAAATGAAGGACCTTTAAGGTTTAGAAAGTTTTTTATGCCGCCTTCAGAGGAAGATGAAAGGACACCAAAAGCGACACAATTATATCATGAATCTGCAACCCCGTACCGTCCGATCATGTTAAGCAACTTTTTTAAAATGGGTGGCATAGCTGACTTAATAGGGTGTCGTCGGATTACAACTAGGGTGATGTCAAAATTTTTCATCTATTTCAAATATATTGCAGTGATGTTATAAGTTTATATCAAGGGTGTCTTCATATTTCAACTAGGGTGTCATGAATGATTTTTGGCTGATTTTCTTCTAGGGTATCACGAGGCTCTTCTTCAGCATCCGTTATAAGCACGGGTGTCGTAGCATATTGCTAAGGTGTCTTAATGTTTCAACAGGGGCATCGTAGATCTTTTTTCGAGCGATTTTCTTCTGTTACATCATCAAGCATATTTGTTCAAGCATGGGTGTCATAGCACTGTAACTAAGGTGTCTTAATATCTCAACTGGGGTGTCGTGAACGATTTTGACCAATTTTCTCTTGGAGTATCGCGAGGCTTTTCTTCAATGTCTGTTTTAAGCATGGGTATCGTAGCTTTATCGCTAAGGTTTCTTAATGTTTCAACTGGAGCATCGTAGATATTTTTTTGGGCAATTTCCTTCTGTTACGTCTCAAGCATATCTGTTCTGGCATGGGTGTCATAGCTCTATAACTAGGGTGTCTTCATATTTCAACTGGGTTGTCATGAATGATTTTTGATCGATTTTTTCTTGGGATGTTGTGAGGCTTTTCTTCAATGTCCGTTTTAAGCACAAGTGTCATATCTCTATAACTAGGGTGTCTTTATATTTCAAGTGGGGTATCGTCAACGATTTTTGGCTAATTTTCTCGAGGTGTTGCGAGGCTTTTCTTCAACGTCCATTTTAAGCATGGGGTCGTAGCTTGTCGCTAGGGAGTCATAATGTTTCAACTGGGTGTCATAGATCTTTTTTCGGATGATTTCCTTCTATTATGTCGTCAAGCATATCCGTTCAAGCATAGGTGTCGTAGCTCTGTAACTAGGGTGTCTTCATATTTTAACTGAGGTTTTAAGCATAGGTATCATAGCTTTGTCGCTATGGTGTCTTAATGTTTCAACTAGGGCATCGTAAATCTTTTTTCGAGTGATTTTTTCCTGTTACATCGTCAAACATATCCGTTCAAGCATGGGTGTCGTAGCTCTGTAACTAGGGTATCTTCATATTTCAATTGGGGTATCGTGAACGATTTTTGGCCGATTTCCTCCTAGGGTGTCGCGAGGCTTTTCTCCAGCGTTCGTTTAAGCACAGGTGTCCTAGCTTTGTCGCTAGGGTGTCTTAATATTTTAACTGAAGCATCGTAGATCTTCTTTCGTACGATTTCCTCCAGTTATATTGTCAAGCATATCCGTTTAAGCACGGGTGTCGTAGCTTTATAACTAGGGTGTCTTCATATTTCAACTGGGGTATCGTGAACGATTTTTAACCGATTTCCTTCTGGTGTATTGCGAGGCTTTTCTCCAACGTTCGTTATAAGCACAGGTGTCGTAGCATTATTGCTAGGGTGTCTTATTGTTTCAACTGGGGCATCGTAGATTTTTTTTTGGGTGATTTCCTTCTATTATGTCATCAAGCATATCCATTCAAGCACGGGTTGTCATAGCTATGTAATTAGAGTGTCTTTATATTTCAACTGGGGTCACTACAAGAAAATATAGAAATAGCGATGCATTTTTGCGTCCCTAATTTGCGACCAAATTGCGACAACTCAGTGAGAAAAACAAATAGCGATGCAAAAAAAATGCATCACAAAAACCCAGAAAATTAAAAAATCGTTAATATAGCGACGCAATGATTGTATCGCTATTTAGCGACACATATGCAAAAAAAATAAAAAAAATTAATTTTTAATTTAGCGACGCATTAGCGATGATTGTATCTTAATATTTTTAATTTAGCGACGCAATGATTGTATCGCTATATTGCGATGCAATATTTGCGTCGCTAAATATCGATGCATTAGCGATGCAAAATCTAGAAAATAAAAAAAATTATTAATATAGCGATGCAATGATTGCGTCGCTATTTAGCGATGCATATGCCAAAAAATAAAAAAATATTTAATTTTTAATTTAGCGATGCAAATATTGCATCGTTAAAATTTTAAAAAAATCGTTAATATAGCAACACATATGACAAAAAAAATTAATTTTTAATTAGCGATGCAATAATGAGTCGTTATATGCGACGCAATATTTGCGTCGCTAAATAGCAACGCATTAGCGACGCAAAAATCCAGAAAAATAAAAAATCGTTAATATAGCGACGCAACGATTGCATCCCTATTTAGCGACGCATTAGCGACGCATATGCCAAAAAAAAATAAAAAAATTTAATTTTTAATTTAGCAACGTAAATATTGTGTGCTAAAATTAAAAAAAAATCATTAATATAGCGACGCAATGATTGTACTGCTATTTAGTGATGCAGTAGTGACGCATATGCCAAAAAATAAAAAAAATTAATTTTTAATTTAGCGATGCAATAATGCATCGTTATATTGCGATGCAAATAAAATTAATTTTTAATTTAGCAATGCAATAATGCATCATTATTTGCGACGCAATATTTGCATTGCTAAATAGCGACGCATAAGCGATGCAAAAATTTAGAAAATTTAAAAAAAATCATTAATATAGCGACACATTGATTGTGTCACTATTTAGCGACGCATTAGCGATGCATATGCCAAAAAAATAATAAATTTAATTTTTAATTTAGCGACGCAATAATGTATCGCTATTTAGCAACACATATATCCAACCATCGATTGTCACCGATCGGATTGATCGCAACGGTCCGATCGATCATCGTCGATTGGGATCATGGCTTGGATCTATCGCAACCATCATATATCATCGCCAATCAGATGGATCATAACTATTGGATCGATCATCGCCGATCGAGATCATGGCTTGGATCGATTGCAACCATCGGATCGTCACCGATCGGATGGATCGCAACGGTCCGATCGATCATCGCTGATCAAGACCATAGCTGGATCGATCGCAACCATCAGATATCATTGCCGATCGGATGGATCGCAACCGTCAGATCGATCATCGCCGATCGGGATCATGGCTTGGATCGATCGCAACCGTTGGATCGTCGCCGATCGGATGGATCGCAATGGTCTGATCAATCATCGCTGATCGGGATCATGGCTTGGATTGATCGCAACCATCGGATATCATTGCCGATTGGATGGATCGCAATCGTCGGATCGATCATCACCGATCGGGATCATGGCTTGGATCGATCGCAACCATCGGATATCATCGCCGATCGGATGGATTTCAACCATCGGATTGATCATCACCGATCGGATCATGGCTTGGATCGATTGCAACCGTCGGATATCGTCGCCGATCGGATGGATCGCAACCATCGGATCGATCATCGCCGATCGAGATCATGGCTTGGATTGATCGCAACCGTTGGATATCATCGCCGATCGGATGGATCGCAACCGTCGGATCGATTATCGCCGATCGGGATCATGGCTTGGATAGATCGCAACCGTTGAATCATTGCCGATCGGATGGATCGCAATGGTTGGATCGATCATCGCCGATCGGGATCATGGCTTGGATCGATCGCAACCGTCAAATCTCACCGATCGAATGGATTGCAAAAACCAATCAATCATCACCGATCGAGATCATGGCTTGGATCGATCGCAACCGTAGGATATCGTCGCTGATCGGATGGACTGTAACCATCGGATCAATCATCGCCGATCGGGAATATGGCTTGGATCGATTGCAACTGTCAGATCGTCGCCGATCGGATGGATCGTAACGGTCCGATTGATCATCGCTGATCGGGATCATGGCTTGGATCGATCACAACCGTCGGATATCATCATCGATCGGATGGATCACAATCGTTGGATCGATCATCGTTGATCGGGATCATGGCTTGGATCGATCGCAACCGCGGATATCATCGCCAATCGGATGGATCGCAACCATTGGATCAATCATCGCCGATCAGAATCATGGCTTGGATCGATCGCAACCGTCGAATATTATCGCCGATCGGATGGATCGCAACCATCGGATCGATCATCCCCGATTGGGATCATGGCTTGGATCGATCGCAACCATTGGATATCATCGCCGATTAGATGGATCGCAACCGTCGGATCGATCATCGCCGATCGGGATCATGGCTTGGATCGATCACAACTGTCAGATCGTCGCCGATCGGATGGATCGCAACGATCTGATCGATCATCACCGATCGGGATCATGGCTTGGATCGATCGCAATCGTCGAATCATCGCTGATCGAATGGATTGCAACAGTCCGATCGATCATCACCGATCGGGATCATAGCTTGGATCGATCGCAACCGTAGGATCTCATCGCCGATCGGATGGATCGCAACCGTTGGATTGATCATCGTCAATCAGGATCATGGCTTGGATCGATTGCAACCATTGGATATCATCACCGATCGATGGATTGCAATCGTCGGATTGATCATCACCGATCGGGATCATGGCTTGGATCGATTGCAACCATTGGATATCATCATCAATCGGATGGACGCAACCGTCGGATCGATCATCGCCGATCGGGATCATGGCTTGGATCGATCGCAACCGTCGGATATCGTCGCCGATCGGATGGATCGCAACCGTTGGATCGATCATCGCTGATCGAAATCATGGCTTGGATTGATCACAACCATTGGATATCATCGCTGATTGGATGGATCGCAACCGTCGAATCGATCATCATCGATCGGGATCATGGCTTGGATCGATCACAACTGTCGGATCATCGCCGATCGGATGGATCGCAACGGTTAGATCGATCATCGCCGATCGGGATCATGGCTTGGATCGATCGCAACCATCAGATCATCACCGATCGGATGGATTGCAACGGTCCGATCGATCATCACCGATCGGGATCGTGGCTTGGATCGATCGCAATCATTGGATATCATCACGATCGAATGAATCGCAACCGTCGGATCGATCATCGCCGATCGGGATCATGGCTTGGATCAATTGCAACCATCGGATATCATCGCCGATCGGATGGATCGCAACTGTCGGATCGATCATCGCCGATCAGGATCATGGCTTGGATCGATTGCAATCGTTGGATATCATCGCTGATTGGATGGATCGCAACCATCGGATCGATCATCATCGATCGGGATCATCGCTTGGATCGATCGCAACCATCGGATCGTTGCCGATCGGATGGATCGCAACCGTCGGATCGATCATCGCCGATCGGGATCATGGCTTGGATTGATCGCAACCATCGGATCGTCGCCGATCGGACGGATCACAACTGTCAGATCGATCATTGTCGATCGGGATCATGGCTTGGATCGATTGCAACCATCAGATCGTTGCCATCGGATGGATTGCAACGGTTCGATCGTCATCGCCGATCGGGATCTTGGCTTGGATCGATCGCAATCGTCGGATATCATCGTCGATCGGATGGATTGCAATAGTCCAATCGATCATCGCCAATCGGGATCATGGATTGGATCGATCGCAACCATCGAATATCATCATCGATCGGATGGATTGCAACGGTCCGATCGATCATCGCCGATCGGGATCATGGCTTGGATCGATCGCAACCATTGGATCATCGGCGATCGGATTGATCGTAACGGTCCGAGATTGATAATCGTCGATCGGGATCATGGCTTGGATCGATCGCAACCATCAGATCATCATCGATCGGATGGATCGCAACTGTCGGATCGATCATTGCCGATCGGGATCATGGCTTGGATCAATCGCAACCGTCGGATCGTCGCCGATCGGATTGATCGCAACAGTCTGAGATCGATCATCATCGATCGGGATCATGGCTTGGATCGATCGCAACCGTAAGATCGTCGCCGATCGAATGGATCGCAATGGTCTGATCAATCATCATCGATCGGGACCATGGATTGAATCGATCGCAACCGTCGGATCATCGCCGATTGGGTGGATCGCAACGGTCGATCGATCATCGTCAATCAGGATCATAGTTTAGATCGATCGCAACTATCAGATCAAAAATTAAATATATCAATATATTAAATTATCATTTTGTAATATTAAATATAATAAACTATAATAATTACTTAATAAAATTAATATTTTTAAATTAATTTTTTAAAATATTTAGCAATGCATTTTATATGCATCGCAATATTGCGACGCATATACAATGCATCGTAATATTAGTTTTAAATTGATAAACTAATATTGCGACGCATTCATTATGCGTCGCAATATTGCGACGCATATACAATGCGTCACAATATTAGTTTTAAATTAATAAACTAATATTGCGACACATTCATTATGCATCGCAATATTGCGATGCATATACAATGCATCACAATATTAGTTTTAAATTAATAAACTAATATTGCGACCATTAATTTTGTGTCGCAATATTGCAACGGATACAATGCGTCGCAATATTAGTTTAAATTAAAAAACTAATATTGCGATGTAAATCTAATCCGTCGCTAATTTTCCGCCAAAATGTCTATTGGTGGCAACTTAGCAACGCAATCAGCGACGCATAATCTACGTCGCTGATTAGCGATGGATTAGCAATGCAATTATGCGTCGCTAATTTAATTCATAAACCCCTCCTCTTCTTCTTCCTCCTCACAAGGCTGAACCCCCCCAACCGGCGTCTCCTTTCTCCTCCTCCCTCTTCCCCACCTCCGGTGGCTCTCCGGCACCCGATGACCTCACTGGCGAGGCTTATTTTCAGGTACCCGTCCCTCCCTCCCTCCCCCCCACCCCCTTCCCGTTCCGGCCATGGCGACGGCCGTGGCCGTCGTTGCCGGCAACACGGTGGCTTGGCCACGGTGGCCGGGCCATCGTTAAAAAAAAATGGTATCAGAGGGGTTTTTTTCCAACCCCCCAATCCCTCCTGTTCCGGCCACAGCGATGGTCGTGGCCGTCATCTCCGGCCATGGCCATGGTTGCCGGTCATGGCCGTGGCCGGCAACTCGGTGGCCTGGCCACCGTGGCCAGGCCACCGCTACAAAAAAATGGCCAGGGGGGTCAATTTTTCCCAACCCCCCCTACCCGTGGCCGGCAACTCGGTGGCCTGGCCATGTTAAAAAAAAAATGGCAGGGGGCGGGGGATTTTTTCCCAACCCCCCACCACCCGTGGCCGGCAACTCGGTGGCCTGGCCACCGTGGCCACACTACCGTTAAAAAAAAAAAGCCCGGGGTTTTTCCCAACCCCCCCCTCCCATTCGGGCCACGGCCGTGGCCGGCAACTCGGTGGCTTCCCGTGGCCCGGCCCAGCGGCCAGGCCACGGGAAAAAATTAATTTTACAAGGGGGAACCCCTCCCCCCCTCCCATCTTCTACGGCCACGGCTGCGGCATGGCTGGTCGTGGCCTGGCCACAGTGGCTAGGCCACGGGAAAAAACAAATTTAACAGGGGGGGAGGAAATCCCCCCCTCCTCCCGTCTTCTCCGACCACGGCCTCGGCCGTGGCCATCTGTGGCCTGGCCACGGTGGCCTTTGGCCAGGCCACCAAAAAAATAAAAATTTTAAAAAAATAGGGATGAGTTTTTTTATTAAATTAATATAAAAAAAATAAATTTATTACAAAATATTATTACTAAGATGTTTTAATATTTTAATTTAATAGTTTATTTAAAAATATTATTATATTTTTCAAATTTAGAAAACCCCTTATAGTAATATTATTATATTAAATAAATAATATTTTACAATAATATTAGAAAATAGTATAGTATTATTTTAATATTATATAAAAATATTATATTATGTTATATTATAATATTATAATATAATGATTCTATAACATCAATATAGTATTTGCTAATTAGTGATTCTGATCGATAGTAAATTAATTAAAAATTGCTTTACGATTATTTAGTGCTTATTATGTTTTAAATTAATTCAGTCATAATTGATTAGTGATTTTTATAGTCATTGTTCAATTTCTCAGTCTATTAAACTATGCATGATAGTTTATTGGTGAACATTTGACATATATGAGTTCTAATTTTATTGATATTATATATGATATTATAATAATTTATAATATGATTTATAATATGATTTTATAATATCATATTATGTCTTGATTATTTACATCCTGCTTCAAATTGAATGATGCATTAAATTATGTAATGCTAGAATGAACATCTTATTGTAGTTCTACTTAATTTTCAGCACCGAATTAATAGTTTCAATGATTTATATTTTAGTCTTCACATAGAATTATGTAATGAGTTTATTACAGAATTGAATAACAAGCATAAGTTTGATTGTCTTTGGATTTTCATATTATTTCTCATAGCACTATAACCTTTAGACCCATTTGAGAATTTGTAAGACTTAGTCTTGCAAATTCTCAAATTGTCCTGGTGGACAGTTTGAGAATATTTTTTGCGATATGTTAGTCTGCTATTAATCATCGTTGGTTGAGATTGCGGTTTGTATTTGCTCATACGTTCTCCTAGTGTGCATATATGCCACACATTTAGGAGAACATATGGGGAAATGCTGCTAAAATTTTAACGTAATCGATCGATGATAATTAATAGCATAATAACATATCACAAAAAATATTCTTGAATGGGATAGGGCCTTACCTTTTAGACATGGAGTGAAGGTGGAATTAATTTAGGACACTTGAATGCTTGTGAAGTCTCATGATTGAATGGACCGCCTTGCGGCCTGACCCGAACTCAAGCCCTAGCATTAGCCTGGCATGAACCTGTGCCTCGATCCTTGCTAGCACGCCAAGGATTATAGCCGTGGCCCGGCCTTGCAGGGTAGGGACCTTAGTTGTGTAAAAAAATTTGGTTTAGTTATAAATGATTTAAATGGTTGTAATTAACCTTAGTTGTGTAAAAGAAATAATTTAGTTATATATTTAGTAATGCTAATATAGTTTTATAATGTGGTTTCCTTTAATGGTTTACCAGAAATTGTATAAGTCGGTCAAAAATGAGCGGGGCTCGCTCGTGGATGTATGCAAGGATAAAAGATGGCTTGCTTAATCCAGATTTTCTGAATGGATTGGAAGAATTTATCGCATTTGCATGTAGCCAACCTGAATGGATGGATGGGCCTAGGATTAGGTGCCCATGCAACTTTCATAGGTGTCAGAATAAAGCCTACAGAGATGTTGAAACTGTTAAGGTGCATTTGTGTAAAAAGGGTTTGTTCCTGATTACGATGTTTGGTACTGTCATGGTGAACCAGAGGAAATTCCCGCAGTGTTACAAGCCAACAAGTGTCAATTCCCGTAGATGAACCATTTGTGAATTTAAACACATATGAAGAAATGGTGATGAATGCATCGGGTAATGAATTCAATCAGAATACATTTATGGAAGAACCAAATCGAGATGCACAAAATTTTATGATATGTTGCGTGCTGCAAATCAAGAATTGTATCCTGGTTGTGAGGGCCATTCCCAGTTGTCTACGGCTGCTCGGTTGTTGAATATTAAGGCAGAACATCGATTATCAGAAAAGGCGTTCAATTCTGTAGCTGGGTTAATCAAAGAAATTTTGCCAAATGATAATGTTGTAGCAGACAGTTTTTACTCAACGAAGAAGTTGTTGCGTGGGCTTGGGCTCCCAGTTAATAAGATCGATTGTTGCTTGAACAATTGCATGATATTGGGGTGAAGACTCAGAGCTGCGATGGTGTAAGATTTGTGGGTAATCGAAGTACAAAAATGGCGAAGAGGAGCTAGTACAAGTAGGAGGAAAAGTGTGTCTTACAGAGGATGCATTACTTTCTCTTACTCCATGCCTGTAGAGATTATACAGATCTGAGGCTCAGCTGCTGATATAAGATGGCATGCCGAACATGAATCTAAAGAGGATGAAATGCGGCATCCATCAGATTCAAAAGCTTGGAAGCATTTCAATGAAAATCATCCTGATTTCGCTGAAGATATAAGGAATGTGAGATTAGGTCTTTGTACCGATGGCTTCCAACCATTTGGTCAAGCGGGCCAACAGTATTCATGTTGGCCTGTGATACTGACTATATATAACCTTCCTCCATGGAAGTGCATGAAAGATTCTGCATTGTTTTTGACAGTTTTGGTTCCAGGACCATCAAATCCAAAGGAAAAGATTGATGTCTTCTTGCAACCGTTGGTGGCCGAATTGAAAATGTTGTGGGAAACAGGAGTCATAGCCTAAGACATTTCTATGAAACAGAATTTCATCACGAGAGCTGCTTTGATGTGGACAATAAGTGACTTCCGGCATATGCAATGTTGTCTGGTTGGAGCACTGCTGGACGTCTGGCATGCCCTCATTGCATGTATGATTCGGATGCATTTACATTGCAGAAGAGTGGTAAGCAGTCATGGTTTGATAATCATAGGAAGTTCTTGCCTCCAAATCATCCTTACAGGCGTAACTTGAAAGAATAAAGCAATCACAAAATTTGCCTAACCGGTTAGGTCCGGCACGGATATATTTGATACTATAGAGCATTTGGAGTTGAGGTATGCTTGGGAACCAGATGCAGATAGAATAAATGGCCGTATATGTAAAGAACATAACTGGAAGAAGAGGAATATATTTTGGGATTTGCCGTATTGGAGCACAAATCTCATCCGGCACAACTTGGATGTTATGCATATCGAGAAAAATTTCTTTGATAACATATTTAACACGGTGCTAAACATCCCGGGAAAAACCAAAGACACTGCAAAGTCAAGAGAAGAACTTAATCAGTATTGCAGAAGAGGTGATTTGAGGAGGAGTGCCGATGGGACCTATCCTAAAGCCTGTTACACTCTTGACAGAAATTCACGAGAAGTATTATGTAACTGGGTTAGAGGGTTAAAATTTCCAGATGGTTATGCCTCAAATATCGGTAGGTGTGTGGACATGCATAAGCTCAAGTTGTTCGGCATGAAGAGTCATGACTGCCATGTTTTCATGCAACGGTTATTGCCTATAGCTTTTCGTGAGTTGCTTCCGCAACATGTCTGGAAGGCATTGACGGAGCTCAGCTTGTTCTTCAAGGAGTTATCTGCCGCAGTCATTACTTCTGCATCCATGGCAAGGCTTGAGGAGGAAATTCCAATTATTTTATGCAAGCTGGAGCGAATATTTCCTCCCAGTTTTTTTGACTCAATGGAGCATTTACCGGTTCACTTGCCATACGAAGCGAGCATAGCTGGTCCCGTGCAGTATCGCTGGATGTATCCTTTCGAGAGGTAAATATATACATCATAAGACATGTTGACATTTCAAATATTATTTCATTGCGAAAAATTGGTTTATTTTTTTTCACCTTTACATATAGGTACCTTAAGAAGTTAAAAAATAATGTGCGTAATAAGGCAAGGGTTGAAGGTTCAATATGTAATGCACACTTGGTCGAAGAAGTTTCAGCTTTTGCCTCGCATTACTTTGAGGGTCACGTCACGAGGAGCCGAAATGTTGGTCGTAACGATGACGTATGTGTGGACGAAGGAGAACCTAATGATGGTAGAATATCAGTTTTTAAAGTATCGGCCGTTCATTTGGGGGCAGAAGTCAAGAAATCTTAGCGATATGGAGTATAATGCAGCACATTATTACATCCTAATGAACTGTAGAGAAGTCGATCCATATATTGAGTAAGTATATACTTCAATGCTTAATTGGAACTTCTAATTTAAATTGCAATATACCATAATATTTAATTGCTAACAGATGTTTTAATCCTTATCATCCCATAAGGATGTATTGTGATAGACAACGACAGATGAATCCCGACATCAGTCAAGTTGCCATTGGGCAGAAATTAGAAACGGAGTTCGCTTACTGGTTTTATGAATTTGTGAGTAGTATCACTCAATCAATTTCAATAATGGCTTTTATTTTTCGAATTGGTTGTGAATAGCTTATTAATTTATAGGTAAACGGTCCATGGTCCACAACCGATAATATTTTCATTAAATGTCTATCGCAATGGCCATTGAAGACCGTAACAACCTCTACTGGCTATTTTGTTAATGGGTACAAATTTCAGATTGAACGACTAGCAGCTTCAAGAGGCACGCAGAACTGGGGCGTGTGTGTTAAAGGAGAAAGTGTTGGAGCAAATATGCAGGATTATTACGGAAAGTTAGTAGAGGTGGTTGAAGTTGAATATCCCGGTTGGCCTATTAAACGAACCGTATTGTTTCGTTGCGATTGGTTTGATCCGACACTTCCTGTGGGAAAAGGGTTCATAACGACTACAATTTAGTTGAAGTGAACCATCGACAAAGATTGCAGAAATATGATCCATTCATCCTTGCATCCCAAGCTCAGCAAGTGTTTTACTGCGGATATCCAAGTTTGCGCAACGACAAGCGAGATTGGTGGGCTGTTTCTAAAATCGTCCCACGTTCAACAATCGTATTAGATGAGAGTTCATCAAGTCAATCAGCCGAGTGCCCTGCATTTCAAGAGGATGAGATGAAAATGCATGCAATTGAGGACGACACAAGGGCTCCTGAAACATCACTTAGAGATCCAAATGGTGATGTCCAAGAAATTGCGGATTCAAATGTTCGGTTTCCTTCCGATGATAATGAAACTGAATCGCAGTCCGATACGGCATCGGATGTTGAACCAACATTTCACGAAACAAATGAAACCGACTAAACATAGAGGTTTTTTAAATTCAATTTATTTTTACAAATGTTATATTTTTACATATTTAATCATTAATTGTAATAATTTCATGAATCTTTAGTATTTTCAGTATGACGGGCCGAGGTAGATCTACCGCGATAGATAGAGTGAGCAGAGACGTAGCCCTGCCGCATCAGATCCCATGAGCTTTGGAGATGGAGATTCGGATCTCCACACATCGCACAGCCTCCGGTCTCTTCAGCCATCGGCGATCATCCTGCATTAGTATTGTCATCCAGCCGATCGGCACATACATCCGAGAGTTCTTCCACCTCGGCCGCACCGTACTTGGACTGATGCTCATGGGCTGTAAGTATATAGTAATTGTAAATATATCGTTATGTTTTTAAGTCAATTACTTATAAACATGTATTTTTTAACAGATTTATTGAGCAGCATCATGTATCGAGCCAGATCAGCTCCATATTTCAGAGGCGTGCAGATCCCAGTGGCTACGATTGGCGCCACGTATCTGCAGCCACGAGGGAGTTTTATTTTTCAGAGTTTCAGGTAAACTTATTAAATACAATTTATCACTGATATAAAATTCTTTAATCTTAATAAATTCTTAAACTAACTATTTATTTCAATGCAGAAAAAGTTTACGTGGGACCCTGCTATCCATGATGCCATTAGGGCAGCATGGAATGCTCTTACAGCACGCCGATACTCCGACATGCTTCATCGTTGGAGGACATCGGGTGAGCGTCCTGCCCATGTGCCAGAGGGTATTTGGCACGAGTGGCAGCAGGCCTGGCAGTCTGATGGCTGGCGCAGGAGGTCCGCATCAGCCAGCACGAACCGTCGATCCGAGAGGGGCGGTCCTGGCACGGGTCTCTCCTGCCACACTGCGGGCTCCATTTCGATTCAGGAGCACAGACGCCGCATGGTAAGAAAACTTAAATATTTTAATTACTAATTTAGTTATTTACAAATACTTTTATTTATATCAATTTTTCTTTCTATTGTTGTAGTCTGAACAGGAGGGCGGAGATCCTGGTGAGTTTCATCTATTCAGGGCGACACACACCAGGAGGGACGGTTCCTGGGTCGATACACGATCACGGGAGGTTGCGGTAAGAAATTAGCTTTATATTGTATCTGTTTAATTTCTAAAATTTTATTTAGAAAATTTATTGATTCATTTATTGTTGATTTTATAATTCAAAGGCACGAGTCGAGGAGCTTCAGTCCCAGGCATCGCAGGTCGACTCCACTGATGGGGACCGCCCGTCGAACTCTCAGCAGAGAGAGTCGACGTGTGTTTTTGGAGGCTGTTGGTGCCCAGCCACGAGACCGCAGGGTCTATGGTCTGGGCACTAGAGCTTCTGCATATTTTCCCAGCAGGCCTCCAGTTCGCGCTATTCTGGCGATATTCCTGCCGAGCGTTTAGAGGATATTCGGAGATCTATTACGGAGGAGGTTCGGCAGGAGGTTCGCAGGACGTTCGGCAGGAGATTCAACATGAGTTCGACCAGCGCACAGAAGTCCTTCAGCATGAGTTCGACCAGCGCACGGAAGTCCTGCAGCACGAGCTCTCTGACATAAGAGAGCAGATGCGTCACATGCGGGATTTGGTTAGCCGCATGTCGCAGGGTTTCCAGCCACCACGTGATCGTGATAGTGGAGATTCTTGATGTATTTTTTTTTTACTTTTTATGTATTGTACATGGAAACTTCAAAATTTTAATATATTAATTATTTTTGAAAATTTAATGATGAATGTTTCGATCAATATTAGTGTTCGATCAATATCAGTGTTTCGATCATAATTTTTGTAAATTTAACTGTTTTAATTTATAATATTTTATTTTTTAAAATTTAATTAGCTATGCATTAGCGACTGAAATTGCGTCGCTAATATATCTAAAATATTATTAAAATATTGCGATGCATTCAATTGCGTCGCAATATTGCGACGCAATTGAATGCGTCACAATATTAAATTTAACCATTTTAATTTTTAATCTTTTTTATTTTTTTAAAAAATTTAATTAGTGACTAAAATTGCGTCGCTAATATTTCTAAAATATTATTATTAAATATTGCAACGCAACATCTTAGCGTCGCAATATTGCGACGCACTTGGTTGCGTCGCAATATTGCGATGCACTTGGTTGCGTCGCAATATTAAATTTAACCATTTTAATTTTTAATTTTTAATATTTTTTTATAAAAATTTAATTAGCGACTCATTAGCGACTAAAATTGCGTCGCTAATATTTCTAAAATATTATTATTAAATATTGCACACAATGACCTTGCGTCGCAATATTGCGACAAAGACGTTGCGTCGCAATATTGTGACGCAATAAATGCGTCGCTGAGAGTCGCTGTTTAGCGACACTATTGCACTAAATTCATTCTATGACGAGACTTACAGCGACGCTGCAATTGCATCGCGAATGCATCGCAAAACCCAGTTTAGCACACATTAGTGATGCATTTTTGCATCGCAATATTTATTTCTGTTGTAGTGATAATAGGAACTTCTAAGATGGGAAGTATATTTCCCCCCTTTCCTATCCAGTAGATAAGAATCCCAATACTTAAATGACTCTTTAGTTATAAGATGACCTCTTTCTTTATAACTCTTATGCCATGATTTGTTCATGTACATAGAGAGTTTGTCCAATTAAATAAGTAATTTAGCAATTGTAGTACATTTTGTTTCTGCCAAACACTCAAATGCATCACATAGATCTATAAAATCCTCATGTGCATGGCAAGTGTTAATCTACAAGTCGTCTAGCATATCATGGATATCATAAGATCTAATTATGTCAATTAAGCCCAATCATTCAACAAAGTATTTATCTAATTCATCACTATATTTGAGGGGGTCCGGCATGATCATTTCTATTATTTATCTTTAGCTCTTGATTTTTCTCATAACTTAGGAATTTATTATATAGGGTTATTTTAGAAAATATTGAACTGATCAAGAATAGCTAAACTGAACCGATCGGTTCAGCCTAAACCGAATTGAACCAACCAAAATTTGATTCGGTTTACCTTTTTTATTTGGTACATTAGCTAATTCATCATTTTTTAGAAAACTTTTTTCATAATTTTTTTCTTTTTTTATGTGATATATGAGACTGAGAACCTTCCATGAGCTCACACCCTCTTTCTTTTCCATTAAAATTCTAAATATCATTCTTTATAAGTTTAGAAACATTATAAGTTTGAGTAAGTGTTGACCAAAATTTTACAAATTATTTTTTAAAATTATTTTTTCTACTATCTTATTTTTTTAATTATTTACAAGTTAAATTATTTTTTTAAGATTTTTGTATAGAGTGAAAGTACTCAGCTTAGATATTTGCTAAAGTATTATTTCTTTAGATTCTTCGTATTTGTTCTTAACAAGGAGATATAACTTTTTTTTAAAGAATTTATTTATTTTGGATATATAAGCCTCAACTTCTCTATGGTTTGCAATTGACGCAAAGGGTCTTCCAGTTCTTTATTCTCTTTTTCGTTCATACCTTATTTCCCCTCTTTTATATATTCCGTCCTAGCTGGTCAAATGGACCAAGCTAGGTTCAAGTGTGGGTTCGGCTCAGAGAGCCGGGTCTCACAACTAGCAAAAGAATTTGTAAGCAACTGGTATCCAAACCAAATCCACAGGCTTCCATCAAAAAGGGAACGAGAGAGAATTTAAGGCAACTGTAAGCAGAGTAGAAATCTCACCGTTAACTTTGTGTTTTTCTTCCGTTAGCACCAATTACAAGACACCACCTTTGTCTAATTTGGATCATAACTTAATCGAAAATGAACAAAAGAGCATTACGTACTTCATCGGAATTGCGGTACCCAAAGCCAAATCCTATGGGCTTCCATCAAAAAGAGAACGAGAGAGAATTGGGGAGCAAGCCTGAAACCGGGCGATTGGCAGTGATGGTGGTGTAGGCGTTGCCCATTTTGAGGGTAGAGCAGAGCTCGTCCAGCCATAAAGCGATTGCCCACCCTCATGCCCTGTAGCTGATGGTGGCCCAAAATTTCTAATCGATCCAGCTTGATCTAATCAATACAGTCCAGTCCTACTAAACATGACAATGTCCAACTAATATATGCTAGACTAAAATAGGTTGGATCAAAAAAAAATCCAATCTAAAACTAAGTTCAGTAGGGTTAGGACTAAGAGATAGTGAGATTAAATTGAATTAGGTTCTTGCCCTTAAACCAACATAACTTATTCAACTTGCAGTGTGATTGGAAAGTCCAAACTAATATATGCTATAAGGAGGAATATATGAATAACTCCATGCTTCATTATTTCGTATATAGCAAATGTCAAATGATTCTATGCATGCGGAAGAGAAGCAAGCGCATTTGAGTATCACTAGGCTATGTACTAGGTTTGATCTGGGCTGAAATACCAAATCTAGACAAGAATACCAAATCTAGACTTAGTTCAGCTTGGGGCATGAAAATTGTATGGAAGGGTTTGAAGACATCCCTTGCAAATTTTGGGTAGGCGCTAACCATAGAGAGGGGGGGAGAGAGAGCCAAGTAGGCTTAAACATAACTGAGGAAGAAGAGGGTCATTATACTCATATATATATATATATATAAGATGATAGAGATCTATGTTTGTATTACAACCTATAATCTGAATCTTGTACTATAGAGGATCGAAAGATAATAATATTGATAAAATTTTATGTAGTATATTGATAAGGCTTAATCCGACAAACCCCCAACTAAGCAGCACGTGGCAAACAATTTCTTATAAGACTTCATCTATGACACGATTGATGGGATAACATAAAAAAATATGGTCAACAAATCAGATAGAGGCATGATATCGATAAGACAGGGCAAGCCTGTCTTCTGGCCAACTAGCAAAGCCACCAATCGCCTATAGAGTATATGGGTCATAGCCATCCATACTATTTAGGAATGATAATTTCATTCATAAAGCAGGAACCCACTCTACCTCATGTAGGAAGAGAACTCCTCACCTTTTATGGGGATGGGAACAAGGAAATTGATTTTGTTACCATTAGCAGGGACACAAATAAGTATATCTCCATCCTACCAGGCTTGTTCCTGCTCTGTTGGCCCTATACTTATAGTCTTCTTATATATTTTCATATCTATAAAATTGCATTCATAGTTTTTTCTAAAACTTCATATATGTTATCAAGAGAATGACGAGGCAAAGCGGAGATGGAAGGAGATGGGGCGGGATGGAGATTTATATTTCTCATGGGATGGGAATAAGGAGGAAACAATCTTTATTCACGGGGATGAGGCAAGGACATGGAAGGAAATTGAGGTCCCCAACTTCGTACTGCCCCTTTGCCATTCCTAATACCATTCCTTTCAGAGGTTGAGCCCATCATGTTAAAGCATGTGGCCACAATCCTGTGGATCCATGCAGTCATATCACCAAATCTAAACACCGTCTATAAAAGAAAAATCCATTCAGGTATCAGCACAACCTAATACTGCCAGTCTTTTCTTATCCCTAACTACTAAGTAAGTCATGAAACACATATTTCCTCTTTCTCCATTATCCGTGCCCACATTGATAAGGTTTTCCCTTGTGCATCCTTAAATTCTTTCTCTACTGACTTGAGCATCCGAAAGCATTTGCCAAGAACTTTCGAGATCCTTGCACTCTGTTCTATTGTTACAAGCATTCCATTCTAATTGTTTGAACTTTCTTTTTCGATCGCATCACCTTTCTTATTCTTAACTCATCATCTTCATCACCTTTGTTAGTGCATGGAGTCTCACTGCCGCATCCTATGCACCATCATATATTATTGCACATAAAATGGAAGCCATGCACAACTAACCACTATAGTTACCATCACTTATTGGAATGGTAGGTGCAAACTATCATAATGTATATGCTTCATTGTGGGTACTGCCATCATGTTTTTTCTCAACTATTTTGAGTTGATATCAAGGCATAGTCCATGTAGCGAACGAAATGTTCAGCTTAAATTCTTGAATGCCATGACCAAATTTTCTTGATTTCCCAATGCTTAGATATCATACAAATGGTAACCACAAAAGGATGTTGAATCTACTAAAAATTCTCTTGATAGGCAGAGCCATAAAGATGATGATGTGTATTGCGATTTTAGCCCTAAAGTTGAAGATATCAATGTGGTGATGATTTATTTTGCCCATCACTTTGCAAGACATTCCATGGTTTGCGCTTAGTGAAAAGCCAGTCAATCATGAATTGTGTTAATCTTGCTTGCTTTGAGTGGTGCAAATTTAAACATATTCCAATGGCTTGCACCATTAGCATACATGGTTCAAAATTTGAGATTAAAATGACCAACTAGTGTTAGGTCTAAATTTGATTTTCTAACTGCTCTATATGTATATTGGCCAAATCTAGTCATCCTAAGTCACATTCAAAGGAAAAGTCTTTGTACACCGCCTCTGGTGCAGCAAATCCAACATGAGCTGCACCGCCCCTCCTTATTGGTCCACGTGGATCCCACGTGGCCTGATGCTGCGGAACAGAATAGCACTGATATGATGTTACGTTTTGATCATGACATCCATTAAAAGTGCTTCTGCTTTATTTTAAAAATGGTATGCAGACAAAAATTTCCTTTCCCTCCAATCTACTTTTACCCGCCATCTTTTCTTAGATTATATCTGATGGAAGGAAAACTCTTCTAATTATAAAACATTATTTTTCTGGCTCTGGCTTTCGGATGCAAGAAATCAGTTCAAGGTTTGAGCAAGATCCTTCCCCCTCGCTCTGAGACTCCGATCTAAGTATTTTCTCCTATTTTCATTGGTGATATAAGCTTCTTCATTGCTCAGAAAAAGTGCTCCAAAAAGTGTTCTGATTTTTTATCGAAAAAAAATATTTCAGCTTCGAGGCTGGAATATGGAATACTTAGCTACTAAAGACTTCTTCATTAACTTCAGGAGAAAATGTCATCCGCAGTAGGAAGTAAAAAGTCCTTATTTATGCATCTTTTTATAGTTCCTTTATTACACCAACTATTTTGGTCGTTAGAGGAAGTTAATGCATTAGGAAACCGTTTAATGCTCAGGTAGCATCCCTAGCATGTTATGACATTCTGAGAGTCATAACTTAGTCCTCTAGCGAATGTCAAAACCTTTAGTTTTGTGTTTGTCTGCATGAATATCATACTCTTTTAACTAGGATGTTATACCTTATGAACTAGGGTATCGTCAGAGTGTTTTGGCCTATATTCCCTGTTATACCTTGACCCTATAGCTCTGGTGTCATCATTTTACAACTCGAGTGTCGTACATTATTTTTTGGAGTGTCATAAGTTTTTGCATTCAGTTTCAGCTAGGGTATCGTAACATGAGAACTGGGGTATCGTAACAGTCTTTATGGGGTGTCGTAAGTTTATGGCTTAACAGTTACATCTAGAGTGTCGTTATATAAGAACTGAGGTATCGAATAAATTTTTTTAGGGTATCGTAAGTTTCATAGTTATCATCTTTGACATTTCGATACTCTATTTTACAGCTCCGATGTCATAAGTTATTTTCTGGGGTGTCATAAGTTTCTGCCTTAGCAGTTTTAGTTAGGGTGTCATCATGTTACAACTTCGTTATCGTGAGTTATTTTTTTAGGGTATCATAAGTTATTTTATGGGGTATCGTGCATTTTAGTTATGTCTTTAACTGTTAATGGATGTCATAATTTTTATATGGGATGTCGTAAGTTGTTTTTGAGGTGTCATGAGTTTCAGTTATGTCTTTAACTGTTAAAGAATATCGTAGTTTTTATCAGGAGTGTCGTAAGTTATTTTCTGGAGTATCGTGAGTTTCAGTTATGTCTTTTACTGTTAAAGGGTGTCATAGTGTTTATCTGGGGTGTCATATGTCTTTAACTTGGATGTCGTAGGTTTGTAACTGCAGTGTCGTAATGCTTTCTTGGGTATCGAAAGGTTCTGTCGTAGGTTTGTAACTGCAGTGCTGTAATATTTTCTTGGGTGTCATAAGGTTCTACTTTAACAGTTTCAGTTAGGGTATCGTAACAGTTTTTCTGAGGTATCGTAAGTTCCATAGACATCATCTTCGACATCCCGGTACTCTATTTGAAGCTATGGTGTCATCATTTGACAACTTGGATGTAGTAAGTTATTTTATGGGTATCGTAAGTTTCTGCCTTAACAGTTTCAGCTAGGATATCGTAATATATGAACCTTGGTATCGTTAGGCCCTGCCTCAATATCTTATGAATGGGTGTCATCATTTATAGCTATGGTGTCATAATTTGTAAACTAGGGTGTCATGACTTTTGAACTCAGGTTTGTAAGTTCATATCTTTAACTGTTAATGAGTGTCGTAGTTTTTAACTAGAGAGTCATACAGAGAGCCATTATTCAGACCATAGATGGCATGTATTCTTGATATCTGGGGTTCGAATATAACTGGAGTGTTGTATTTCTTTAACTGAGGTATTGTATCTCTTTAACCTGGGTGTCATAATGCTTTGTCAGGATAAATTGATAGCTAAATCTATGGATATCAATGTTTATGATGGTGTGCCTATATTTCATAGATTATACTAAAATTATAGATTGGAAAGAAATCGAACATACTTCCAGCTGTGTACCTTCACCCATCACTCAAAATGCAGGAGACAATATTGTTGTTCCTCAAACTGGAATGAAATTCAATTCAACAGATAATGTATATACTTTCTACAATGAATACACAAAAAGAGTTGGTTTCGGAATCATAAAGTGTGTAGCAGGACCAATTATAACAAACAACTTTGCTTCAAGCACCTGGCGTATTGGAGGCAAGAAAAATCTAGAAAAGTAGAGAAGAGTATGAATCATAGGGATACTGGCAAAGTTGATTGTATGTCATCCATAAAAGCAAGATTGAATGCTACAAGTGGTAAGTGGATATTGGTTGAGGTTTCTCTAGAATATAACCATCAGATGTCTATAACATTAACTGGTTATCTACGGTCCCATAGGAGGATTAACACACCAGAGAAGGCAGAGATCAACAATTTATAGGCCGTGAAAGTACCAACAACTCAGATATACTCTGCCATAGTAAGGAGAAAAGGGTGTAGAAGACAATTGGATTTTACAGAGAAGGATGCTCATAATTTCGTTTGTCGCGAACGTCAGTCTCAGCTGAAAGAAGGAGATGCTCAGTCGATGGTAATCCATTTCACCGAAATGCAAGTAAGAAATTTTAATGTCTTATATACCTTAGACCTTAATGATAATGGTCAGCTCAGGTCTGCCTTCTGGATTCATCCAAGGTCAAGATTGGTATGCACATACTTTGTTGATGTTCTAAGCTTTGACTTAATCTACTTGATAAATAGATATCAAATGTCTTTTTTGTCCATTCATTGGGATCAACCATCAAGGATAGTCAACATTGCTTGGTTGCACATTGTTTCTAATGAGAGGACTGAGACATATAAATGAGTTTTTCAGTCATGACTAGATACAAATGTTGTCAAGTACCTATTGCCATAATAACTAACCAAGATAAGGCAATCAAGACTGCTGTTAGGAAGGTTTTTCCTAACACATGACATCGATTTTATCTTTGGCATATATTGAAGAAGATACTTGAAAAGATTGGCCACATTTGCACAGCAAATCTCAAATTTATGGTTGATTTCGATGAGGCGATATATGCTTCACTGACCATACAGTCATTCGAGGAAAGATGGGCACATCTTATGAAGAAATATAAAGAATGCAAGGCTATAGATTAGTTAAATGATCTTTACAAATATCGGGATAAATGAGTCCCAGTTTACCTTAAGGATATATTCTTTGCAGGTTGTAGGACATTGTATTTGGTTCATGTTCATGTTCAATGCTTCTTTTTTGACATAATTATGCATAGAGATGTCATCTTCACAAAGGAGTGAGGGCATCAATCACTTCTTCGATGGATTTATAAATTCGAAGACTACAGTCACGAAATTCATAGATAAGTACAAGATGCCTTGAAGAAAAGGTATGAGGCAGAAAATGAGAAATATAATAGGACATTGCAAACGATTTCTTTCTAAAGATATCCTCACCTTTTGAGAGGCAAGCAGTCGATCTTCTCCAAGAACCACGCCTGCACGTGATAATTTTATGATATGAAAAATAAATATTTATAAAAATTATAATAACGATACTCTTTCTGCATCTCAATAATCCTTATCACCAGCGCTACCGAACAACCAAACAGGATAGGCTACCTCCTAACCTTGTTTACTCTCTTTGAGTGGACCGGCTCCTCAGATCGCAAGCAAGCAACGACTTCTGGGAGAGCCAGAATGATCAACTCCTTGAATGCGGAAGCTCAGTCGATCCTTTCCAGTTGAGTTAAGTCATTCTAGTGCTGGATGAAATATCATGGATATATGTCTGATTAGACTTTGGAGCCAAAAACATGGTAAACATGTAGGCGATCCAAAGTCTGACAATGTCCTTGAATCCTCCTGTATCTTGGATGATTGGAGTCCATATATTAACTTCTTCAGCCCCTTTTGATGAAGATCTAAACCCCGGCCAAATCGTTTGAATAACCTTCCATTGAACAACTGGCAGAACGTGTCGATCTTCTTTCCATGAGCTGGAAGACCCAGAATCAGTGCAACTTCGTCGGCACTGAATAAGATTGCCTTGCCATAGAAAATAAACTCCTCACATTCATTGTAACATCGTATAATGTCTGCTAGCAATCACCCATCGACTGAGAGCATTTGCATATCGACGAAGGCACCAAATGGGGTCCTTTGAACAAGTTCTATATGTTGTGTATTAAACCCATCTTCTAAACATTCTGAACGTAAACTGTTAGCTTGCAACTATTCTTAAACAATTAGAAAGCCTTCACTGCAGGGACTGGAATAATTCCCAAGTCATCTGAAATAGACAGAATAAACATATTTGTCAGATTAAGGAAAAAAATATATTTGGTGCTAGGTACCATTATATCTGAACTAGGGTGTCATAATATTTTGAAAAAGGATGTCATAATATCTGAATAAAGGAATCAACATGATGTTTACCTTTTCTCGATTCTGTAGCTTCATATGGAACGAAACTTAAAGGAGTCGCATCCTCATTTGAATAAAGAACGATTTTTTTGCTTTCTTCCATCATTTTCTCCTTGCGGTGCTTCTTTGTTCGCGGTCTTCATCCACAAATGAAACCACTCTTCTCCATGTAGGAAAAAGATGAAAGGAACAATAGAGAAAAAAATTTATGACACCAGCAGCAACTCGAGCAACAAATGAAGGACCTCTAGGATTCAGAAAGTTTTTTATGCCGCCCTCAGAGGAAGATGAAAGGACCCAAAAGCAACACGATCATATCACGAATCTGCAACCCCGTACTGTCCGACCATGTTAAGCAACTTTTTTAAAACCGGGTGGCATAGCTGACTTAATAGGGTGTTGTCGGATTACAACTAGGGTGAAGTCAAAATTTTTCGCCTATTTCAAATATTGTAGTGATGTCATAAGTTTATACCAAGGGTGTCTTCATATTTTAACTAGGGGTCGTGAATGATTTTTGGTTGATTTTCTTTTGGGGTGTCGCGAGGCTTTTCTTCAGCGTCCGTTAAAAGCATGGGTATCATAGCGTGTCGCTAGGGTGTCTTAATGTTTCAACAGGGGCATCATAGATCTTTTTTCGAGCGATTTCCTCCTGTTATGTCGTCAAGCATATCCATTCAAGAATGGGTGTCATAGTACTGTAACTAGGGTGTCTTAATATTTCAACTGGGGTGTCATGAACGATTTTTGGTCGATTTCTCCTGGGTGTCACGAGGCTTTTCTTAAGCATCAGTTTTAAGCACAGGTATCATAGCTTTGTTGCTAGGGTTTCTTAATGTTTCAACTGGGGCATCGTAGATATTTTTTGGATGATTTCCTTTTGTTACGTTGCCAAGCATATCCATTCTGACATGGGTGTTGTAGCTCTGTAACTAGGGTGTCTTCATATTTTAACTGGAATGTCGTGAACAATTTTTGGTCGATTTCCTCCTGGGGTGTTGTGAGGCTTTTCTCCAGTGTTCGTTTTAAGCACGGGTGTCGTAGCTCTGTAACTAGAGTGTCTTCATATTTCAACTAGGGTGTCATGAATGATTTTTGACCGATTTTTCTGGGATGTCACGAGGCTTTTTTTCAGCGTCCGTTTTAAGCATGGGTGTTGTATCTTTGTCACTAGGGAGTCTTAATGTTTCAACTGGGGCATCGTAGATCTTTTTTTGGGCGATTTTCTTCTGTTATGTCGTCAAGCATATCCGTTCAAGTACGGGTGTCGTAGCTCTATAACTAAGGTGTCTTCATATTTTAATTGAGGTATCATGAATGATTTTTGGTTGATTTTCTCCTGGGTGTTGCGAAGCTTTTCTTCAGCATCCGTTATAAGTATGGTTATCGTAGCATTATTGCTAGGGTGTCTTAATATTTCAACTGGAGCATTGTAGATCTTTTTTTGGGCGATTTTCTCCCGTTACATCGTTAGGCATATCTGTTCAAGCATGGGTGTCATAGCTCTATAACTAGGATGTCTTCATATTTCAATTTGGGTGTCGTAAACGATTTTTGGCCGATTTCCTCCTGGGGTATTGCAAGGCTTTTCTCCAACGTCCGTTATAAGCACAGGTATCGTAGCATTATTGATAGGGTATCTTTTTATTTCAACTAGGGCATCGTAGATCTTTTTTCGGATGATTTTCTTTTGTTACATCGTCAAGCATATCGTTCAAGCACGGGTCGTAGCTCTGTAACTAGGGTGTCTTTAAATTTCAACTAGGGTATCGTGAAAAATTTTTAGCTGATTTCTCCTGGGGTGTCACGAGGCTTTTTTCAACATCCATTTTAAGCATGGATGTCGTAGCTTGTCGTTATAATGTCTTAATGTTTCAACTGGGGCATCATAGATCTTTTTTTAGATTATTTTTTCCTATTACGTCATCAAGCTATCCGTTCAAGCACTGGTATATAGCTCTGTAATTAGGGTGTCTTCATATTTCAACTAGGGTATCATGAACAATTTTTAGCCAATTTCCTCCTAGGATGTCGCGAGCCTTTTCTTCAACATCTGTTATAAGCATGGGTATCGTAGCATTGTTGCTAGGGTGTCTTAATGTTTCAACTGGAGCATTGTAGATCTTTTTTTGGACGATTTCCTTCTATTACGTCGTCAAGCATATCCATTCAAGCACGGATGTCGTAGCTCTATAACTAGGGTATTTTATATTTCAGCTTGGGTTTCATGAACAATTTTTGGTTAATTTTCTTCTCGTGTCGCAAGGCTTTTCTCAGTGTCCATTTTAATGGGTATCGTAGCTTTGTCGCTAGGGTATCTTAAGTTTCAACTAGGGCATCGTAAATCTTTTTTCGAGCGATTTCTCTTGTTACATCGTCAAACATATCCGTTCAAGCTCGAGTGTCGTAACTCTATAACTAGGGTATCTTCATATTTCAATTGGGGTATCGTAAACGATTTTTGGCTTTTCTCCTGGGGTGTCGCGAGGATTTCTCCAGCTCCAGCGTCCGTTTTAAGCATGGGTGTCGTAGCTTTATCGCTAGGGGTCTTAATATTTCAACTGGGGCATCACAGATCTTTTTTCGGATGATTTTCTCCTGTTACATCATCAAGCATATCCATTCAAGCACGGGTGTTATAGCACTGTAACTAGGATGTCTTAATATTTTAACTGGGGTGTCGTGAACGATGTTCGGTCGATTTTCTTTTGGGGTATTGCGAGGCTTTTTTCTAGCGTCCGTTTTAGGCACTAGTGTCGTAGCTTTGTTGCTAGGGTATCTTAATGTTTCAACTGGGGTGTTGTAAGTGAGTCAATAGGTAGCAGAAACGACATCCGAAACAGAAGAAATGACATCCGTCTGCCTTCAAAAAAAGAATAAGAAGAAGAGCCCATTTATCCTTTTTCAAAGTCTTTTTTGGAGGGAAAAATAGTTCTTTGCCTTGCGTACACGTGCTGTAGAAGCGCTTTTAATGGACGTCATGATCAAAATGTAACATCGTATCAGTGCTATCTTGTCCATAGCATCAGACTATGTGGGATCCACATGGACCAATAAGAAGGGACGGTGCAGCCCACATTAGATTTGCTGCATTGGAGGTGGTATACAAAGACTTTCCCATATTCAAATAGTTCTCAACTTAGTCGGGCCATAAACTGGGCCTTATCTTCATATGAGCCAAGGCCTAGTATATTTTTGGTTACGAGACTTGTCTAGAATTAAATTAAAGGACTTTTTGTTCACCAAAATGAGGCTCTGGAATGAAAATCAAATCAGTGATTTTGATTTCAATTGTTTTTCTTGGTGAAATCAGAATTCAATTCCAATTCATTTGGAATCAAAGTCATTTTTAAGGATGGAATAGAAATTCGAACTCTTGCTCAAGATTGTGATTCCTATGCTAGCCGTAATCGTCTTATACTTTCTCGCTCACCTCATCCACTCTCTTCGTTTTTTTTAATTTTGAAGAACGATCTCTTCTTTTTTTGATTGAAAAAATAAATTTTATTTTAAATAAATAATTACAATCAATAATTGTTTTATTTTATAGATTCTAAAACCGAGAAACAAAATTAAGAGTACAAACTGATTCTGATTCAAAGATTTAGACAACAATAAGAATCAATCTAATTCTAATTTTGATTCCTAATGAACCAAAAGATGAAAGGAATGACTAATTCTTATTTTAATTCTAAAAGATTTTAATTTCAATACTGATTCTAATTCTAAAACCAAACAGACCTATATAGATTGGCCACCTTAGTTCTTACGTGTGATTTAGGTTCCATTAGAAAAAGAGGAAAAGAAGGGTGGGCCATTTTTCTAGCTTTTATATTTTGAAGGGTATCTTAGACCTTTGTTGTTCTGACTTTTCCAATATTCTTAGTACAGTGTTAACGTTGGGAAAAACGAATGAAAAGGAAAGACCTCAAGGCCACCTCTCTCTTCAATTTAGTTGGAGCTTTGGAGGAACGATTGCATGTGGTTTTGATCAGTACAATTCAAAGCCATTTACAATGATTCATAGCAGTTTTAAAAAAGTCAAAAAATGAACATGAGCAAAGAATGGCCTCCCCCTCTCATTTGTGCACTTTAACTAGTATGATCAGCATTCCTACAGAGTACAGACATAGAGTTGGATCTTCAATTAAGTTCCTCATTCTAATTGATTTGTATTCTTTTTATTTCTTATCCTACTATTTAACCATCGTTCACAGCACCAAACCTATTTACAACAATCAATCATGTCTATCTAATTGACATGATTAATTTAGTATTATCATAACTTCTTGATCACCATATGTTTTTAGAACAAGAGAATTTTCAACAAGATATAATATGCAATTGAATTCCAAAAATTGATGATTTGAGGCTCCAAATACTTGATCTAATATTCGACAGGCCATAGAAAAGCCCAGTTAGCAAAATATTCTGCCCTACCTCCACAAGCTATGGCCCTGTAAAACACAATATAATAAAATAATATGTAATAACTTCCGACATTTCCATAATTCTAATTTTAAAACATTTTTTTTCTGTAATTTTTTTAACTTTTTGGACTGAAACTCCAAAACTCAAAACTACGAAACTGAACATGCACTTAAGAGACCCAAACCAAGTTCCTTGAATGAGAGGAAAATGAAAAGCCATTTTACCTAAATCCAAGAAACATAACTCAATTTTTCTCCATATATTTCTTACCCCTTTGTCATGGGTACATACCTCTAAGGCCAAACAGCATTTGCATAAAATTTCCTTGTCAAGTCAACATTGCCAACACCCATGCTCCTGGTCTTAGATTGCACTTTGTTGGGCAACTCAATGACAAGCAACATCTAGCTGTGTATATCTGAAGTTATTTGATGCTCTGGATTCTGGAATGTGCAATTTCTTCTTAGAAGAGAAACATTTGTCATCAGACAACAATGGATCACAGAAACTTTAGAAAATTCTGATTTAATGTAATGATTATCATTTGAATTTAAGATAATGACAACTGGGCTTCTGTCAGAGAATCCCAATTTTAAACCTGCACCAGGAATTCCAATGGTTGAACATATATGAACTTTTCAGAATAGTGCTTGAGTAAATTGAATACAAAGGATTGCTTGGAAGCAAGAATTAATAGACCTTTTATTGAAAAGAATGGCATTTACCCCCAAAAAAAGAGAATTTTATGACACTTTCACAAATCTACGAGACTAGTGAATGAAAAGACCAAAGTAACTTTAGCCATATGAGATTGATAAAAAACTAGTGAGTTCTTTTTATCCTCAATTTCAGATATCAAATGGGCAAGGCATGAAAATCATAGGCATGTGAACCGGCTAAAGGCTTAAAAAGGATATACTCGACGAAAAGGTTATACTTGGGGCGCTTGCCATGGGGGTGAGCAATGAGTGCAAATTGTTCTACAACTTCATCCAAACAACATTATTAGATCAGAATCATGCATTTAATATCTTTACATATCTGAAGCCATATCAGAAGCCATGTTTCTTTGCAATTGTGTCCAATCTTATCACTATAGTACCTCAGAACTGGCGATGAAATATGAAGAAAATCGGACAATCAGCACTTTATATGGTATGTATTAAATTGAGATGAAGTTCTTGCCGCAGCTAACAGAGATTTGAAGTAAATTCTCTCAATCAGAGACTCTTACTAAAATGTGGCACCATAACTAAATTGTTTTCTTGAATCTTCTTTGTTTTTTTGAGCATCAGTGGCCATACAACCCATGAAATTATGATCATTTTACAAAAGTAACCTCAGAAAACCCACAAGACACTAGTAGGGCTGCTAAAAAATATTGTTAGTTATGTTTGGAGAAAGAAAGCATAAGTGATTCACTTTGCTCAGTTATTTAAAAGTCTTTAAAATGGTATTTAATGTAATAAATAGATCTTCTGTTCAATATGGCTAACCTTGTTCTTGTTATTGTTGTGGCTCAAACTTGGAATGGAATGTATAATATAGAGGTCCAGCATGATTTCCTTTTAAGGATGGTCGAGCACAACAAAATAAAGTGAAGCCTTATTTCATTTCCATCCTACCAGACAACTCCTTTTTCCCCTCTTTTCTATAAAACCACATTGCAACAATTGTTTCATCTAAAATTGCATTCTTAGAACGGATTACAAGGTTGAAATTCCAAACAAGACTGCCATAGGCATGGTTGTAAATTTTAGATGGAACTATGGTTATGGAGATTCAAACAAGACTAACCTATTAGTCATTATCATGTATATAGAGAATATTACCCTACTTTATGAGTCATTTAGTCATTCAATTTGAGTTATGGGAAGAATTTATGGTACTGAAACTCAAATTTTACAAATTTAAAGAATATGGGAAACATACAATGAGCTTAAAATCGATGTAGGCCACTCAAATGAAAATCCAAACAACGCCTGCGCCCCCGACACATCGTCCAGGACGGACTTCACGCCGGCGAGATTGCAGACGATGATCGTGTGGGCATACACCATCGAGAAGCCCACCACAGTGAACAGAGCCGGATAGACGACGATCTCCGGGGTTGTTCTTGCTATGTAGAAGAACTGTATCAAATTCAACACACGTACGTCGAAAGAAATGAGCCAACGAGAGGTTGCTTTTAGAGAATCAATCATCAAAACAAACTTCATAATGAAAGAGCACGGCAACAATTCATCAATCGTAGTTCTACTTAGATTTTGTATTTTAATTCAATTAATTATCATATCAATGATTGGTCTAATTTTATTAAAAATTTAAACCATCAAACTGTCCCGCGCGTCTTGTATTATCTAGTAGAACTAGCCAAGTCTTTTGATAGTTAGGTGTTGTAATTATAGTAGGATATCCTGTTGGACTTTTTTTTTACATCTCTTATGTATGGACTGGACTTGAATGCTAATTATTTTATCCTTATCATATAAAAAACCACAGCGAATCACATTAAAAGGGATGAGCTGATGACATTAAAAGGGATGAGCTGATGAGAAGTTGCTTACATTAAATCATCAACACAAATTTCACAATAAATAGTGTCACCAGTCATCGTGAGTTTTGGTTATACTTAAATTTTTAAATTTAATTCAACTGGTTACCATGCAAACAATAGGCCAAATTTTATTAGAATTTTATCGCATAAAGTTATCTGAGTAAATACGTTGCTTACTGTTCATATCTGATCAGTCGGTCAAGTCTTGTGCATGAATTAACTGGACTTGAAACTCCATGGTCCTGATTGGATTGGATGCCAAAATTTTTCCATGATCGTGGTTGGATTGCTGAATTTTGAACGAACCACATTCCCTAAAATTGCACAAGTTTTCCGGTAAAAGCCAATGTTGCTAGGCTCGCATTCACCAGTGTGTTTGCACGATTGCTTGTGATGGATGTAGTTGCGGTCGTAGCCGCTCCAAAATTTAAGGGCGTCTATTGAACTTTATCATGATATCCGTCTCAATAGGGACATATTCTTTTTAATTTCAAAAATGATAATAAAATATTTAATATAATCAAAGATCCTAATAGATTCCTCCTATCCCCACATGCTTGCTATGGGTATCTATCCATATCCCTATCAAAACATCCTATTGCAAAGGGCATCAAAACATACCATCAAAATATTTACTTTTGGATCAAGACCTCTGACAGCTTCTTTGCCTATTGCTATATCCTAATTCATGTTTTTGATTGGACATTTAATATTACCGTACATTTCTAAATAAGTAGAGCCCATGGAGTATGCAAGATATTTTTTAATAATTTTCATAATAACGCCATATATCATTATTAATTTTTAAAACTAAAGAATTTTAGTAATGCAATAACAAAATTATTCAACTATAGCTTTTTTTTATTCATCGTTATATTTATTGAAGGCCTTAATGACCACTTTTTTTTCTTTCTTACAAGGGATATTACAGTAGAATAGAGAAAACATGCTTATATGTTTTTTTTTTTTAATTTCTTGCTTACGTGGTTGCTAAAAAAAATAGAATGAATATGCTTAGTTGTTTTTTTCCTTGTTTAGTTGAGTTATTAAAAATGAAAAATAATGAAATATATTTAGATGGGCCTTCCCTGCTTAGATAAATTATTAAAATGAAATAAATAAAATATGCATAGGGTAAAGTTCAGTAAAAATAGGAAATTTACAAACAAAAAAAGAAAAAAAATGCATCTGCAAAAGTTAAGAAAAAATATAGAAAAAATAATAATATATCAAATAGTAAGAGAAAAGTTTAGTATAGTACACGAATATAGTTTAGCTTTAACATAGTTTTGCCCTACCACTTGAATATAGTTTAGCTTCAACATAGTTTTGCCCTACCTTCACAAACTACAGTCCTTACTACTAGAAAAAATCGAAGTGTTAGCCATGAGCCAACAAAAAGTTGCTTAGATAAGATTATCAACACAAACTTCACAATGAAAGAGAGTGACCAATTCATTATGAGTCTTAGTTCTATTTAGATTTTTTTTGTTTAATTTAACTATTACCATATCAATAATAAGCCTCATTTTATTAGAATCTTATAGCATCAAGTTATTTGAGTAAAATATGTTGCTCAATGCAAATCCCTTATTTATGATATAATTGATCAAGTCTTCTGATAAACAGGATTTATAATTGTGATGGAACTTATGATTTATATGAGGAGACTTGTTCCTAGTAACTCTTTCATTCTAGATCAGTTCTCCACCTTGTTGAATTTAATAGATCATTCTTTGTGATTAACATACATGGATCCAACCAATACAATTGATATTTAATTATTTGTGCTTCTAAACAATGCACTCGAGGAATGCCACTATTGGCGTTATGCAGTTGATTCATAATTGATTCAAAAACCTTATCAAAATGTTGAGTGGTGCCTAATGAGGTATGCTAATTAGTTGATGTTAAGAGTTTAATGGTGCCTAATAAGGTGCGTTCTTTTCGAATCCCACGAAGCCCCCTCTGGATGGATCCCACAAAGAGGTGAGCTGGCTGGAACGCTCCCCCCTCTCTCCACGGAATACGTGAGGCTTCTCTTCACGTACGCGGTACGTCTCCCCCCTTCCACGCCGTGGGTCAACGGGTCAATGAAGCCCCGTTTCACGCGTTCTTTTCTTCTTGAGATCTTCACGGAAGCCTGGATGGATCTCGTTGATGAATCCCACAAAGAGGTAAGCTGGCTGGAACGCTCCCCCCCCCGTCCGTCGATTCCTGGATGAAAATCGCTCCTGGTAGAGGAAGAGGGGAGGAGAAGATGAACATATGATGTTGAAAGAAATTTTTTTTGGGAGAAAAAAAAATCTGTTTCTTATTCCATAAACCTAAAGGTAATACAACACCAATATGATCAAGGCAATAAAACACTAATATGATTAAGACAATGGAAAAAGCATTTTCTAATTTATACATCAACGACTTGCCTAACTAAATATGATAGCCACATTCCAGCATAAATTTTCATACAGTTCATCCAATGAAACCATGACTACGCTTTGGCCCATGGCTGCCACATATCTTCTAGAATGAAACCCAGAGTCATGAATTAAATTTTCAAACAGGTTTTAAATATTTTTCAGTGTCTCATTCGATCTAGAGGATGTGTGGCCTTCAGAGTCGCATGTATTTCCCCCACTCGGGTCGTGACATTTATCTAACAAACAAACGATTGACCAAGGTAAGTAAGTGCGTTTATGATCAAGGAAGTCGTTCCAGGCCATAGAGCTGGAAGGTGAGGTTCTGTTTTTCTCCATTAAAGCCCAGAGCACTTGCTTCTCTGCTGACACCGTTGAAAACAAACCAGGTATGGATCAAGAAAACTCGGAACCAAGCGAACCTAGAGATGTTCTTAATTTTTAATTTGACACTTACTACTGCTAATTCTCAACGATGTTTCTTTCTTAAGCAGCAGGGCAGCGTGATTTCTTTTCTAGAGGAAAGATGAAACGTGAACGGATATTGAATACGGCGTTGATCTTTTCATGCTCTGGTTCTTCTCACGCTTACAGCTGGCGCCACCCGGAGTCGACGCAATTCGGTTCGGAAACGAGACGGACCACCGATCCCTTGCCTTCAAAGGTTGTTGGAAGAAGGAAATATTGAATAGTTTTTTTTATTGCATTGTAAACGGAAGGATTACATAATATTTATAGACCCTTAAGAAACAGAATTAATTAAAGCAAATATTGAAACCAGCAACAATAACAATTTCCAAAAACTCCAAGTCCAAGATGAGCTTGGGATACCAAGAGTCTCTTCAATTTCCAATAGCTTGGGATACGAAGAGTCTTCTCAATTTCCAACCGCCTCCCTTAGACCGAGGTCATCTTGACCATGCCGATCAGTCTCTTGAGTTTGAAGAAGGAATCTGACTTCAACGGCTTAGTGAACATATCAGCCACTTGGTCTTCCGTCTTGCAATACTGCAGCACAATCTCCTCAGATTTTACCAGATCTCGAATGAAGTGGTACTTTATATCAATGTGCTTGCTTCTTCCATGGAAGACTGGATTCTTTGCTAGGGCAATTGCTGACTTGTTATCACAATAAATCATCGTCGAATGCTTCTGCTTATGCTGTAACTCAGCAAGCATCGAACGCAACCAAACTGCTTGAGTAGCACAATAAGCGCTGCTATATTTGCTTCAGCGCTGGACAAAGCAACCACCTGCTGCTTCTTTGAAGACCAGGAAAAATTCCATTTCCTAAAGAGAAAACATACCCGGAAGTACTCTTTCTTTCTCCAATATCACCTCCCCCATCACTGTCTGTGTATCCTACAAGCTGAAAAACATTAGAAGCAGTATAGAATACACCATCATTTATAGTACCTTTAATGTATCGTAGAATTCTTTTTGCCGCCTGCAAATGTGATTGTCTAGGAATCTCCATAAATCTGCTTATCATTCCAACACTAAAAACAAGATCTGGCCTGGTAGAAGTCAAATATCTCAGACTCCCGACTAGCCTCTTGAAATAAGTAGGATCGACTTCGGAACCACTTCCGTCTTTTGTCAACTTCAATCTGTCCTCCATGGGAGTGCTAATTGGTTTACAAGTAGCCATCTTAAAACGCTCAAGAATATCCTTGGCATACTTTTGTTGACAAATAAAAATATCATCCTCCGATTGTGTAACTTCTAGGCCGAGAAAATAATACATCAGACCCATGTCCACCATCTCGAACTCATGAGTCATAGCCTCCCTGAAGTCACAAATCATCTCTTGACAATCTCTAGTAAATATGAGATCATCGACATATAAGCAAACAATGAGCATCTCACCATTCAAGCCAATTTTTACATATAAAGTATGCTCATAAGGACACCTAGTAAAACCGTGATTCAGAAAAATAAGAATCAATTCTGGTATACCATGCTCGTGGGGCTTGCTTAAGGTCGTAAAGAGCTTTCTTCAATTTGTAGACAAAGCCCTCTTGTCCTTTCTTGACATAACCCTCAGGTTGATCCACATACACCTCCTCCTCAATACGCCATTGAGAAATGCGGACTTGACATCCATTTGATGTATTTTCCAGCATCTTTGAGCAGCTAAAGCAAAAATCATACGAATAGTATCCATCCTCGCAACCGGAGCAAATACCTCAAATAGTCAATCCCGAGTTTTTGTTTGTAACCCTTGACTATAAGCCGAGCCTTCAACCGATCAACTTCACCATTAGGCTTGTACTTGATCTTATAGACCCACTTTACGCCGATGACTTCTTGCCTTCTGGAAGAGAAGTGAGCTCCCATATCATTTTTCTCGATTGCATGGATCTCATCATCCATCGCACGAACCCAATCATCATCTTGGGAAGCCTCCTGAAACTTTGTGGGATGACAATCTGCAAAAAGAGCAAAATTGATAATTTCTTCGTCAGAGGGATCATCATCTTTTGACAAAATGCAATCCCTTAAACGATTGGCAAAACTCGTTCTCGCCGTGGACGTGAGAAACTTTCAGTAAGATGTTCGACAGGATTTGATGAAGTAACTGCTGTTGTAGTCCCTGCTATCGAACCTGGTTCCATCGAAGCTGCTACTGGTTCAGATTGACTATCTGAATCGGGCTGAACCGTCTCTCCTCATCTAGGACGAAGCGAAACTGCTTCTTTTCTTCTGAGTTCCAAGTCCACTCTCCTTCCTCGTCGAAGGTAACATCTCGACTGATAATGACCTTTTTGTTACTGGATTATACAATCGATAACCCTTTGTCTCATTGCTGTAACCGAAGAAGATGCACTTCTCGCTCTTCTCATCAAGCTTCTTACGTAGCTCATTTGGCACATGGGCATAAGCAATACACCCAAACACACGAAGATGCAGAACTGAAGGGATTCGACCACTCCATACCTCCGTCGGTGTCTTGAACTCAAGACCTTTAGTGGGACATCTGTTCAACAAATAAATAGCACAAGCAACCGCCTTCGCCCAGAAATGCTTTGGCAAATGTTTAGAATGAAGCATAGTACGTACCATATCGATAATAGTGCGGTTTTCCTTTCTGCTACTCCGTTCTGTTGAGGAGTATACCGTGCTGTCAATTGATGCTTGATGCCACATTGCTTGAAGAAACCATCACCAACCAAATATTCTGTGCCACGATCAGTTCGGAGAATCCGAATTTGTGCCCACTTTGGTTTTCAACATAGGCTTTAAACTCTTTGAAAGCATCGATGGCGTCGAACTTCTGCTTCAAGAAATAAACCCATGTTTTTCTGCTAAAGTCATCGATGAAGGTAACAAAATACCTGTACCCTCGATTCGATGATTCACTGAGCGGTCCGCAGAGATCAGAGTGAACTAACTCCAATGGCTTCATCGCTCTCCATGATTGTCCTGAAGGGAAGCTTTCTCTAGATTTCTTCCCAATGACGCATGGTTCGCAGATCTCCTTTGGAGAAGAAATTTCGGACATACCTCGCACCATCTTCTTTCGACACAATAGCTTCAAGCTGTCGAAATTCACATGTTCGAACCGCTTGTGCCAAAGCCATGAAGAATCTTGCACCGAGGCACTAAAACACGATGTAGCATAATTAATATACAAAGGAAAAAGACGATTTTGAGCCATTTTTACCTTCGCAATCAATCATCCTTTGCCATCATGAATCATGCAAACCTCATCCTTGATGATTATGTGATAGCCTCGCTCGGACAACTGTCCTATGCTCAGAGATTCTCTCGAAGGCTAGGAACATAATGGACGTTGGAAATGGTTGAAACCGATCCATCTTTTATCTTGATTTTAATGCTTCCCTTTCCCATGATAGGAAATTTTGTATCATTCCCGAACCTCACCTCCAAACGAAAGGTGTCATCGAAATGTGAGAATAACTTCTTTCACCACACATGTGATTACTGCATCCAGTGTCTAAGTACCAAACATTCTTATGGTTCTCCACCGAAGCATCACACGTGAATAAAAGAGCATTATCATGCTCATCATCAAATCTGTCGACAGAACTTGCTACTTTAGCATGAAACTTTTGACCACTAGATCTTTGCTTCGACACTCAGATTTATAATGCCCATACTTTTTACAATTAAAACATTGAATATGGGACTTATCTTTTTGTTGTCGAGGTTGCTTCTCCTGCCGCCTTTTATCTTTCATTTGAGTAGAAAGATTCTTCTTATCATCAGGCAACACCAACTGGCTTTGAAGAGCCTCCTCCACCGTCATGGCCTTCTCCTTGAGTCGTTGCTCATGCATTTGTAGAGAGCCAACCAACTCATCCACGGTCAAAATAGAGAGGTCACGCGACTCTTCGATGGAAGTTACAATATATTCAAACTGTAACGTTAGCGTCCGAAGGATCTTCTCGATAATAAGTTGATCACCAATAGTCTCACCATTGGCCTTCATTTGATTGACAAGAGTCAGACCCGTGAGAAATAGTCGGAAATGGACTCCGACTTTTCCATCTGAAGGAGCTCATATTGTCGACGAAGAGTCTGAAGCCGAACCTTCTGGACCTTCTCAACACCTTTGTAAATTTTGATGAGAGTATCCCATGCTTCCTTTGCTGTCTTCGAATTCGCCACTTTTTCAAATATTGACGAATCTATCGCTTGAAAGATGTAAAAGAGAGCCTTACGATCTTTCTTACGATTTTTTTTTTGTTGTCTTCTGCTCCTCCGTTGTTGAATCTGCCGTTGCTCCTGGCTCGACAAATCCTTCTTCAATAATCTCGGTCAGCTCCTGAAAACCGAACAGCACCTCCATCTGGATCTTCCAATGCTCAAAATTCTTCCCATCAAACCTTGGGAGTTGAGGTTGGACATTCCCGGCACTACTCACAGAAGCCATCTTATCCGAGAACAACTTAGCGAACCGGCTCTGATACCATATGTTGGAAGAAGGAAATATTGAATAGTTTTTTTTATTGCATTGTAAATGGAAGGATTACATAATATTTATAGACCCTTAAGAAACAGAATTAATTAAAGCAAATATTGAAACCAGCAACAATAACAATTTCCAAAAACTCCAAGTCCAAGATGAGCTTGGGATACGAAGAGTCTCTTTAATTTCCAATAGCTTGGGATACGAAGAGTCTTCTCAATTCCAACAAAGGTCGAATAACTCGCGACCCTCTAGACTTCTCAGCTCCTGGAACGACTCCGTCCATTTCTGCGAGTGGTCGGGGGTCACATGCAGCAGGAGGCACCGGCAGAGAGTCTCCGCCTTGGATCTCAGCTCGTGGGGATTGGAAGGCTCGCTCTCTCCTTCCATGGGAAACCTCACCTTCCTTCAAAGACTTGCCCTGGATGATAATGGTTTCTCCGGTGAGATCCCGCCGGAGTTGGGCCGTTTGCGGCGGCTGAAACATCTCAACCTGAGTTTCAATCCATTCCATGGTGGCTTCCCTTCCAACTTGACCTCCTGCTCTGAGCTTAGAATTCTCGACTTGGCATCCAACAAGCTCACCGGCAACATTCCAGCGGGCATCGGCTCCCTTACGAAGCTTGCTGAGCTACATCTCAGCAAAAACGAATTGACTGGGGTATTCCACCTTCCATCGGTAACCTATCATCACTCAGGGGACTCTACCTTACTTGGAATCATCTGGTTGGAAGCATCCCGGATGACATCGGTCGCCTCACCACCCTCGAATATTTTATGGTGAGTGGCAATAATCTTTCAGGTACAATCCCCAGCGATCTTTACAACATCTCATCTCTGAAGTTGTTCTATGCATCGTTCAACAATCTGCTTCTATCAATCTTGGACCTCCATAACAATCATCTCAGTGGAACCATACCTAAAAAGATTCTAAGCCTTCCCTCTTTATCACTTAAACTTGATTTATCTATGAATTCATTGATTGGATTGCTTCCTCCTGAAGTTAGTTCATTGAAGAGTCTAGGAATTCTTGATATTTCTGGAAACATGTTATCTGGTAATATTCCTAGCACGCTGGTGATTGTGAGATGTTGGAGCATTTATATATGAATAATAACTTATTCCAAGGGATAATTCCTCAGTCCTTAAGCAAACTAAAGGGTCTTCAAGGATTAGATCTATCACATAACAACATTGCAGGGACTATTCCAACATTTTTGGTGGACTTGATTCTATTGAAACATTTAAACCTATCTTTCAACAATTTGGAAGGTGAAGTGCCTGTGAAGGGGATCTTCAAAAATGCAACTCAGTTTTCCATCAAAGGAAATAATCGACCATGCGGGGGTGTTCCAGAATTGCACCTACCCACATGCCAAGTGATATCATTGAGAAAGAAGAAGTGGCCTCTCCTACTGAATATAGTAATTCCAGTAGCCATTGCAGTCTTTTGTATGGTCCTTCTGCTTTATTTTCTCATCTATCGAAAGAAACAAAAGTCAAAAATGAATGCTCTCATTGCATCTCCATTGGAAGATAAATTTCCTAGAGTTTCTTACATAGAATTGCTTAGAGCAATGGAAGCATTCTCTTCTACCAATCTGATTGGCAAAGGAGCATATGGTACCATTTATAGAGGCATTTTGGGTGCTCCGCAAATAGTTATTGCTGTGAAGGTTTTCAACTTACAATATCAAGGAGCTTTGAAGAGCTTTCTAGCCGAATGTGAGGTGCTGAGAAAAATCCGACATCGTAATCTTGTCAAGGTTGTGATTTGCTACTCAATGGTTGGTTTTAGAGGTAATGATTTCAGAGCTCTGATTTTTGAGTAGATTCCTAATGGAAGTCTAGAGAAATGGTTACATCCAGTTCTATAAGGAGAGAGCAAATCCATCGAATTTCAGCAGCAGTGGAGGCCACCGATCGGTACCAGCCTTAGTGGAAGAGCGAGCCACAGTATGTTGTTTCTTGGAGCTCCAAGAAATAGGATTGTAACCCAGATAGACTATGTAAGCACCAGTGGAGGTGAAATCGTCTTTGTTACCTGCCCAATCAGCATCTAAAAAGGCATGAAGTGCTAGTGGGGAGGTCCGATGGAGTGTGATACGTGCTCTAAGGTGCCACAGAGATACCGCAGTAGACGCTTGACTGCATTCCAGTGGTCACTGGTTGGTTGATACATAAACTGAGAGAGTTTGTTCACCGTATGGACAACATTGGACCGAGTGAGTGAGAGATATTGGAGACTCCCACAATTGTTCGATATGTGGTCGGATCAGATAGTGGGGTCCCAGATTGTAAAGTGAGAGTCGGGCTGGTTGCTAGTGGTGTAGGAGCAGGCTTGGCTTTAGTCATTTGAGTTCTAGTAAGGAGATCAGCAATGTATTTACGTTGACTGAGGAAAAGACCATTGTTGTGGGAGGTGACTTCCACTCCAAGGAAGTATGTCAGGGGGCCAATATCCTTGAGAAAGAAGCGTTGAGAGAGTTGCTGAATGAATGCCTATGTAGCTTCGGCATTATTCCTAGTGATGATGATATCATCGACATAGACTAGAAGATAAAGAATGGTGCAACGATTGTTGAAGATGAATAAGGAGGTGTCAGCAACTGAATTGGTGAAGCCAGATTGGAGAAGAAATTGGCGCAACTCATGGTACCAAGCACGGGGAGCTTGCTTGAGACCATAAATAGCCTAGCGTAGCTTGCAGACGTGATGAGGAAGATCACGATCAATGAAGCTCGGAGGTTGAGACGTACATAAACACATCCTCAGTGAGAGTTCCCTGAAGGAAGGCATTATTGATATCAAGTTGTCTGAGTGACCAACCCTGACTAACCTTAAGGCTGAGAATAAGACGAAGTGTGGTAGGTTTGATGACTGGACTGAAGGTTTCAGAGTAGTCAACTCCAGAGCGTTGGTGGAAGCCTTTAGCAACCAATCGAGCTTTGTACCTATCAATAGAGCCATTAGGTAGATATTTGGTGCGAAATATCCACTTACAACTAACCAAATTTTGTGTGGGATGAAATGGCACTAGTTCCCATGTTCCATTATGAATTAAAGCATCAAACTCTTCAGACATAGCTTTGCGCCACTTAGGGTCCTTGAGGGCTTGGGTAATAGTGGTGGGTTCAAGGGTAGGTGGTTGGAGTTAGGCAGTAAAGTTAAGCTTTTGAATTGGTTTATAGATGTTGTGTTTGGAGCGAGTGACTATAACACGAGGCGAGGCTGAGGGGTCGGAAGGTTGATTAGGTTCATTGTGAGGAGGCGATGATAGTGGGTCACTAGCAAGGTCGCGCTCGGTTTCACTAGAATAATTGGCAGGCGCTGGTGTAAGTAGATTCTATGGGCGAGCAGAGCCGGCATTCAAGGATGGTATAGCCAAGACTGGTAAAGTCATAGAGCACCACTCAGAAACGGAGGATAGAGTGGCACATGGAAGAGAAGTTTGAGAAGTGGCAAAAGGAAAAATGGACTCAACAAAGCGAACATGTCGAGAAGTGTATAGACGAGCAGTGGATGTGTCAAGACAGAGATAGGCACTTTGAGTGGGGGAATACCCGACAAAGATGCAAGGTTTTTGGAGCAAGACTCAGTTTTGGAAGTGTATGGGCGAAGCCAAGGATAGCAGACACATCCAAAACATCGAAGTTTAGAGTAGTTGGAGATGTTCCAAAGAGTTTAAGATATGTGAAAGTTTGTTTAAAGTTGGTGTAGGAAGGCGATTGATGAGGTAGACAGCAGTAGAAAAGGCAAAAGGCCAATATGATAGAGGCATAGATGCATGGGTAAGGAGAAAAAGACCCGTTTCGATAATGTGACGATGACGACATTCAAAGTACCCATTATGTTCAGGAGTGTGAGGTGGAGAAGTAAGATGGGAGACCCCATTGATAGTTAAGAATGAAGAGAGAGCTTGATATTCCCCCCATTGTCAGAATAGAGAGTTATGATTGGACGGTTAAAGAATTTTTTGACGAGGGCCTTGAAGCGCACAAAGACATTATGCGTGTTAGATTTGCTTTTGAGGGGATAAAGCCAGATATATTTGGTAAATGGTCGACAAAGATAATATAGTATTTGAAGTTATCAACAGAGTAGACTGGTGATGTCCATATATCAGTAAAATAACTTCGAGTGGTGAAGAAGTGGAGATAGTAGAAGGAGAGGATGGTAATTTATGACTTTTATTACATTGACATGAATTTCAATTAAAATTAAATTGGAAGGACGAGAGACATCTAAATTAAACGAAGATATAATATTTTTAAAGATTGACAAAGAAGGATGACCTAGCCTATGATGCCACTCGGACAAAGTGGTCTTGACACTGGAAAAGGTGATTAAAGGTGACGAGTGGTGGAGAGCGGCCATTCATACACACCATCCTTAGTCCGACCCTGCAAAAGGATTGCACACATACGAAGATCCTTTACGTGAAAAGAAGAGGGTAAGAACTCAACGGAAGTATTGTTGGACTTGCAAATTGAGAAATAGAAATAAGATTGCGTTTCATGATGGGAACACATAAACATTAGATATGGTAAAGGAATGAGAGGAAGTGGTAAGAGAGGTGGAACCAGTGTGGGATATGGGGAGTCCAGAACCATCGCCAATCATAATTCTCTGTGCCATCATAAGGACTGTGAAGGTTAAGATTGTTGAGGTCAATTGTGATATGATGTGAGGCACCACTGTCAAGTAGCCATGTATTATTGGAGGGAATGGTGGTTGCACATCGCTTGAGCTTGTCTCGGAGATGGTGGTCGATATTGTGATGAGTGCTAGGACGAGGAGGTGGTTGTGCATGCGGAAACTGTTGTCGGAAGAGAGGATAGCGGCTACATGACCTTGAGTACTGCACCATTGGCAACGACCAAGGAATGAACGAGCAGGAGAACGATTGTCTCGAGTGTTGATGACTTGGGTATTCTCATTAGCCATAAGAATTAGGGGGATGAGAGGCTTGCTGGAGATCAAAGAGCAAACCTGGGACCTATGGTTATGGGCCCATCATGCTTGCTTCCGCTACACTGCTCTGATATCATGAAGGAGATGATGAAGAAATATGTATCTCATCATTCTTCTTGATATGGACAGATTATATGAACACAAAAGATGGAAAACTACTAAGAAAAGAAGAACAAATTAAACTGAGTAACTAGCGTTAAAATCCCTTGATTTTCTCCATGACTTTCTCAACTTGATTGTATATCCTTATCAAAGTAACTGCCAAATAATTTAAATGTGAAAATCCCTTGATTTCCTCTTGACTTTCTCAATTGATTGTATATCCTTATATGAAATCCCTTGATTCCCTCCTTGACTTTCTCAACTTGATTGTATATCCTTATCAATTTACCTATCCATTAATTGATGAAGGTTGCTACGTGTGCGACCAAGCAAGCTTCAAGTAGTTTCAGGCCAGAGCGCTGTAAGGTGAGGCTCTGTTTTTCTCCATTCAAGCCCGAAACACTTGCTTCTCTGCTGACAAAGCTGAAAACAAACCAGGTATGAGAAAACTCGAAACCAGGCGAACCTAGAGATTTTCTTAAATTTTAATTAGACACTTACGACTGCTTCTCAACGGTGTTTCTTTCTTAAGCAACAGGGCAGCGTGATTTCTCTTCTACGAGGAAAGATGAAACCCGAACGGATATTGAACACGGCGTTGATCTTCTTCTTGCTCTGGTTCTTCTCACACTTACTGGCGGCGCCACCCGGAGTCGACGCCAAGCGAGCCGTTCGGTTCGGAAATGACACGGACCACCGATCCCTGCTTGCTTTCAAAGGTCGAATAACTCGCGACCCTCTAGACTTCTCAGCTCCTGGAACGACTCCGTCCATTTCTGCGAGTGGCCGGGGGTCACATGCAGCAGGAGGCACCAGCAGAGAGTCTCTGGGTTGGATCTCAGCTCGCGGGGACTGGAGGCTCGCTTTCTCCTTCTATGGGAAATCTCACCTTCCTTCAAAGACTTGCCCTCGATAATAATGGTTTCTTTGGTCAGATCCCGCCGGAGTTGGGCCGTTTGCGGCGGTTAAAGCATCTCAACCTGTGTTCCAATCCATTTCTTGGTGGCTTCCCTTCCAACTTGACCGAATGCTTTCAGCTTAGAATTCTTGACTTGACTCCAATCAGCTCATTGGCAAGATTCCAGCCGGCATCGCCTCCCTTACGAATCTTGTCGAGCTATATCTGAAGAAAAACGAATTGACTGGGGTTATTCCACCTTCCATCGGTAACCTATCATCACTGACACGAGTCTTCCTCCGTTTGAATCATCTGGTTGGAAGCATCCCGGATGACATCGGCCGCCTCCCGGCCCTAAAATTCTTTCAAGTTGGTGGCAACAATCTTACAGGTACAATCCCTAGCGATCTTTACAACATCTCATCTCTGCAGTATTTCGCTGTGGCGTCGAACAATCTACGAGGAAGGATTTCATCAAATATTGGCATTACTCTTCCTAATCTTCAAGCACTTATATTGGATTCTAACTGGTTTGATGGACCTATTCCGACAACGTTAGCAAATGCTTCAAGGCTAAAAGTCATTGACGTTTCACAAAACCATTTTAGTGGAAGGGTGCCATCTAAGGTGGGAAAGCTAGCAGACCTTTACTATTTTAATGCAGAAAGCAATCAGCTAGAAGCAAGAGATGCCAACGAATGGGAATTTCTCGACTCTCTAACAAACTGCAGCAATTTAAAAAAGTTCACTCTATGGCAATTTGCTAGGTGGTATATTGCCCAACTCCATAGTAAACCTCTCTTCACAGCTCCAGGTTTTGCTATTTGGAGAAAACCACTATATCAGGAAGAATCCCTCATGAAATTGGAAACTTGACCAAGCTATACCATCTCTCTTTCGAATAACCTTTTCACTGGTACCATACCAGAAGCATTGGGAAGCTTACAAGGATGCAAACGTTGAGCTTGTCTGGCAACAGATTTGATGGGCAGATTTCATTCTCTTTAAGCAACCTCACTCTATTGACTGAGCTCTATTTGAACGATAATAACTTACAAGGCCCCATTCCTCTCGGCTTCGGAAATCTCAGTTACGTAACACAAATAGACCTCCACAACAATCATTTTAGTGGAACCATACCCAAAGAGATTGTAACCCTTTCTTCCTTGTCACGTTATCTTGATTTATCTATGAATTCATTGGTCGGATCACTCCCTCTTGAAGTTGGTGCATTGAAGAGTCTAGGAATTCTTGATATTTGGTGACTGTGAGATGTTGGAGCACTTATATATGAATAACAATTTATTCCAAGGGACAATTCCTCAGTCTTTAAGCAAAATAAAGGGCCTTCAAGAATTAGATCTATCACATAACAACATTACGGGGTCTATTCCAACATTTTTGGCGGACTTGATTATATTAGAACTTCTAAACTTATCTTTCAACAATTTGGAAGGTGAAGTACCGGTGAAAGGGATCTTCAAAAATACAACTCAATTTTCTATCAAAGGAAATAATCGACTCTGTGGGGTGTTCCAAAATTACACCTGCCCACATGCCAAGAGATATCATTGACAAAGAGAAAGTTGCCTCTGCTACTTAAAATAGTAATTCCATTAGCCGTTGTAGCCTGGTCCTTCTGCTCTCTTTCTCGTCCATCGAAAGAAACAAAAGTCAAAACGAATGCTTCCATTGCATCTCCATTGAAAGATAAGTTTCCCAGAGTTTCTTACATAGAATTGGTTAGAGCAACAAAAGGATTCTCTTCTACCAATTTGATTGGCCAAGGAGGGTATGGTACCGTTTATAGAGGCATTTTGGGTACTCCACAAATAGATGTTGCTGTGAAGGTTTTCAACCTACAATATCAAGGAGCTTCGAAGAGCTTTCTAGCAGAATGTGAGGTGCTTAAAAGAACCCGACATCGTAATCTTGTCAAGGTTATGACTTGCTGCTCAATGGTTGATTTTAGAGGCAATGATTTCAAAGCTCTGATTTTTGAGTATATTCCTAATGGAAGTCTAGAGAAATGGTTACATCCAGAGTTAGATGGGCATCATCATTTGGAAGGTTTAAGCCTGCTTCAAAGGATAAATATAGCAATTGATGTAGCTGATGCAATAGATTACCTTCAAATAAATGCCAGCCATCTGTTATTCATTGTGATCTAAAACCCAGTAATGTGCTGCTTGATAATGAGATGGTTGCTCTTGTGGCGGACTTTGGTCTAGCAAGGTTCATGTTTGAAGCAGCAACAAACTCCTCGATAAACCAGAGTAGCTCAAGCCGAGTCAGAGGATCTATAGGATATATAGCTCCAGGTACATTCTATTTTCATCTAGCTTCTTGACTCATACCTATTCAACTTAACATATCCATGCTGAACTTCCTTTCTTCTATTTCCTTTTCCTCTTTTCAAATTAAAGATAATGGTTGAATCAATACATTTTGCTCAATCATCTAAATTTATGGATTGCAGAGTATGGTGCTAGTGGTCAGATGTCTACTTCTAGTGATGTCTATAGCTATGGCATTCTTCTCTTGGAGATGCTTACTGGAAAGAGGCCTATTGATGATATGTTCAAAGATAGCTTAACTCTTCAAAAATTTGTCGAGACAGCTTTTCCTAATAGAATCATGGCGATTGTAGATCCCTTAATGCCACTTATAGAAGATAAGGGTAAAACTCAAGAATGCTTAGTATCCATGGTAAGAATTGGTCTTTCTTGCTCCAATGAATTTGTAAGAGAAAGAATGAACATGAGTGATGTTGCCACCACTATGCGCGCAATTAGGAATGCCTACATTGAGAATATAGTTTATTAGAAAAATGGTAAAGCTTAAGTTATAAGTTAAAGTCTTAGTATCTTATCTCTAATAGATGTTTAGCTGTAACATTTTGTTGTTCTAAACTTATTTCCTAGTGTAATAAATGTAATTGTGTGTGCCTCCAGTGAACCTCAAATGGAAGTTAAAGTCTCATCTTAGTATCTTACCTCTAATAAATATCAAGATGTAATATTTATTGTTATGAACCTATTTCCTAGTGTTAAACTTCTTTGGAACTTGAGCTTTGAGTTTGTCATTAAAAAAATTGTAATAAATGTTGTAATTGTGTATGTCTATATATATATATATATATATGTTATTTTCTATTGTATATATTTTTTTTATAAATAGAAATTTTGAATCTAAAATCTTTTATCATAACTATATTTGACTAGCTTCAGACTTTTAAGCTTGGATATTAGAGGGCCTAAATGATTGAGTCTATAAGGATCCATGCGGATGTACATTTAATCCTATATAAGTTATGCATTAAAAAATTTTGATACTTATATAGCATCAAAATATATAGAACTAAGGAACTCAAATTAAATACAACTTTTTTCTAGCATTTTTAGACCCTCATACATCAAATTTTATGTTCAACAATCCCAAAAGATTGAAATAAAGAGTAAAAATATATTTTTGAGAAGCAGCTCTAGACATATCTGTATGAAAGATAACTTTGTCCTTGTTGGCATAAATTAAATTTGAAGCATAAACACTTCCACTATATTTCATATCAAGTGAGATTTATAAAACCACCTAAATCACCTCAATTAAAGCTTGGATAAAAGGTTATGGCTAGATCACTGAAGTAGCTTATTACAATTTAGAGCTTAAGATCTGACTATAGATCTTGTGCTGTCAAATTCAATCTAATGGTGTCACACTTAACATTAGATTATTTTTATGGTAGAAATCTAACTGAATCCTAGATGATTGTTGCATTTTCCAATTCAAATCCATCGCCAAACAAAAGCTATTTAGCAATAGTTTGTATGACATCATATTAAATTGGATGCATATACCCTATCGTTATGTTTTTTTAACTTCTATAAATGAAGCATATACCCTATCATTATGTTTTCTAACTTCTATAAATGCCTCTAGGTGTACCCTTAAGGCATATCTTTTCTTGTTCTTTTTGAACTTTCTATTCATCCTTCTCATCATAAGAGGCTCCAAAGCTAATAGATACCCCTTCCTGTATGCTCTAGTTTTTCATAGTTCAATGAAATTTCTTTCTTATCAATAATTTTTTATTATTTTTGTTTTTAATGTTTTGTGATGGTAAATTCTACATAAGCCCTAATGGATTTGCCGAATATGAATACATGCAATGATGTATGCCTTTACTTCTTAATGTATTTATTATTAGACGTGAAGCATGCCAAAGAACAACAACAAGCAGTGAATGGATAAACCTACTTGTTATATAAATAATTTATTTATTTAATTTTTCTTAGCCTTTAGATTTTTTAATTATAATTGATTTCTTACTTTTAGATTTAGTTCAATTTTCTACCAAATTAGTGTAGTCTTTTGTTGAGTAGCTCTAAATCTTAAGCTAAGTCTCCCATCTCAAGAAAAGTGCATATTAGCAAAGTAGCTTATTTGAATGAAAGTTCTATGTCACTAACTACACTTATTTTATTGAATTAGTTAACAATCTAACAATAGCTAATTTTTACTTTTTTCTTTTTAGTAGGGGTCTGAGGTTGAGGGTGAGCAAGGCTAGGGTTTAGCTCTATATAAGTCACTCATTTTAACTTCTGAGCACATTATAATGACATCATGTATCATTATAATATGACATAGTAGTGTAAAATACTAATATTTTTAAAAATATTAATAAATTTTTAATTTTATTTATTTATATATCAATAATTTCAATCCAATTTTTATGCAATTGAATAAGTAATAATATATTTATTATGTTAAAAATTAATAAAGTATTTAATACATCATTATGATGCCATGGTTTAACACGATTGATCTGATGATTGAATCAATGATGATGACTTGAGTTCTTCTGCAATTTGATCAATTGCACATGATTTAAAATATTATCTATAACTTTCTATAACAGTTTTTGACTCTTAAACTTGTTGCAGCATATCACCTTCATCCATCTCCTTACTTTTCTATTTGCATCATCGTATCGCACCTTTCTCAATCACAGACCAACCAACCGCTGATATGTGACATGGCCACATTTTATAAAATATAATCCTAGGAAATATGTAAAGCATACTAAGCAAAGCATCCACAATATAATCACTATCTTCAAGGATAAAATAAACTATAGATATTCTAACTACAAATTTTATTATAATAAATAGCATAAAAAATCTTATAATCCTTTTCCATCTCTCACGAGCGAATCTCAAACCTCAACTGAGCACTAAGTTCTATAACTCCAGAAAGAAAGACCAAATGTAGCATGAGTTAACAACTTTATAAGAATTTTTTACACACATACATCTACAAATAATTAATAGATATTTAGCAATAAATATAACTACTAAAATAACTTTAGCCACTCAGATGTCATAAAAATGCATGCTACAAATTAACCAAGAGTTGAGTTTTATTTCAACTACTCAATGAACTCAATGTATCAAAATCACCATCAATTCCTATCAATGGTAAATTCAAGTAATAGGTTATTATGATCAGTTTTTCAAGGCTTGGATTCAATAAAGTTCTCAAATATTCACAAATATTACCATTTTTTCAACTTTATTCTAGTTGTGATCATCATGCTTTCACTCATGAGTAGTGATCCATATAATAATATGCTTTAGCCTGTAACTAAACAATTCAAGGGGTCACACCTCACTTCATGAGTGGCAATCCAATGATGAGTCCAAATGCCTCTTATCCAATAATCCATTTACATAAGTTTTAATTACAATTAATTAATTAATTAATTAAATCCGTCCATCAAGCATGCCATACTAAAGTGTAATCTATTTTTCCCATTCCATGCAAAATAAAGCAATACAACTATAGCCATTCAATATCAAGTATTCTATATTGTGATACATATGCATATCTCAAAATCCATATAGGAGAACATGTAGGAGGATCCTTATCTCAATCAACAAAAAAAGCCCAAACAAGGTGCTATCTAGTTTGAGCGTACACCTAACATATCCAATTAAACAAGGTGCCAACTAGTTTGAGTGTACACCCAACATATCCAATCAACTTCATATTAATTAATATATTTAACAAAATTAGATAAAATAATTACTTTCAAAAAAATAACCTAAAAATGAATCCTTCTGTGGTCAATCACCACATTACACAACTAAGTGAATGAAATAAACTTGCACGAGCTTTTCATTTAGCTAGCTTAAGCTCAGATCATTTATGAGCCAAGCCTTAAAAAAAGCTTGCAGCTCGTTAATTACCTAGTGAAACTGAGCTCAAATAAGTATGAAAATAATCCAAGCCCAAGCATGAGTACTGCAATATTCCTTCCAACCCACTTTTGCTAGCAAGAACTGATACTTATTAATTTGTAATCAGATGAAAAAGCATTATTTTGTAATCATATTATCAGATGGTCGCACATTGTAGAATGATTTTAGCTGAAGCATTTGCCATCCGTAAACCTTATCTTTAATTAGTACGGTGCAATTTAGGTTGGGCTCAATTTAAAACCTGCCAGTTGAATGGATGCATATTTTATATAATGCTGTGATAGAATTGACATTCAATGCACCCTGGACTTGTCCTTAACCTGGCAAAACCTGATATATAGATTAATTAATAATTTTCATATTCTTATTATAACGAAAGAGGAGAACCAATGCCTCATGAATATACAACTCCTTGTGCTTCGCCAGCAGCGGCAACTTGAGCCATCTTTGGGGACCGACTAATCCAAATTTATTTTCGAAATGTGTTAAAATTGTTGAAGAATGATTCAGGCGTCGGAATCTAAAAGCTATTAGTCAAACTACAATATGGTCTGAAATAACTTGACCATTTGGTTGAGTAATTAGGTTAAACTTGAGAGGTATGATGGTTGATTTGGGTTGCGGTTTATTCACACCCAATCCAACTCAAGTGAGTTTTAGCCTTTTTTTAGTTCTTAAATTTGACATGGATCGGCTTGCCCGTTTTAGTAGGCAAGTGGACAAAATTGTAAAATGGATGGTTAGCATCAATACCTAATGCATGAACATATATATATATAAACTCATACAACAACTGCAACAACTCATCATCTCTCCATCACCTCTGTTACTGCATGGGTCTCACCATTGCATCCTGCGCACCATCATATCTATTAGTGCACATAAAATGGAGCCATTCACAACTAACCACTGTAGTTACCATCACTTATTAAAATGGTAGGTGGAAACTATCATAATGTATATGCTTCGCTGTAGGTATTGCCATCACGTTTTTTCTCAACTATTTTGAGTTGATATCAAGGCACAATCCACGTAGTGAACGAAAAGTTCAGCTTAAATTCTAGAATGCCATGACAAATTTTCTTGACTTCCCAATAGTTATTTATCATACGCATGGTAACCACAAAAGGATCTTGAATGAACTAAAAATTCTCTTGACAGGCAAAGCCATAAAGATGGTGATCCATACTGTGATTTTTGTCCTAAAGTTGAAGCTATCAATGTGATGATGATTAATTTTGTCCGTGACTTTGCAAGACATTCCACGGTTAAATTTGTGCCTAGTGAAAGCCAGTCAATCATGAATTCTGTTAATCTTGCTTACTTTGAGCGGTACAAACCAAATTAATCATATTCCAGAGGCTTGCACCACTTTTATACAAGGCTCAGAATTTGAGATTAAAGTGACTAACTAGTGTCAGGTTTAAATTAATTTTCTAATGCTCCAAAATTTGCTGTGTGCAAGATTAACATCATGGTAAAGAAAGAAGTAGAAAAGGCTCTAAAACGATTGAACAAAGAACCAGACTACGATGTAGTGATCAATTTCAAGATTACTTTGCAACCATTTCAGAATTAGCACCCCCTTGCTTAAACCAGACCATAGAGCATGTTCATCCATTTATGAATTACAAGCATTTCCAATATCTAACACCAATTCGCAAGCAGATGATAATGAGAGATTCTCATAATGGAATCTTGCCTTCTCCACCTACAACAGACAGACCATCAGTAAGAAAAGGTATTAAAAATAGCTCAGATATTAATTCTAACATTCCATTTCAATATAATAACATTTCATGCTAATTAGCTTCTGTGTCGTAATAGGCCAATGCATAAAAAAGGAATCTTTGATGACAATATATGGCCATGTATCGTGGTACGCAAATGAAAGGAAATTTTGATGACAATATAATAACGCTTGGTCGGAAAGGAAAAAGATTATAAAAATAATAGCATGCTAGCTGCAGGCATCCTTCCCCTGTTCGACATGCATGCGCGTATATAAACAAACAGAGGCCTAATTCTGCAGCAGTCGCTAAGGTAAATCCCTCTTATCCTCGGTGACACTTTCCTTATTTCTTCCTCCGTCGCCAAAGCAGCCGCCGTCCATCGCCTTCTCCTCCGTTCGCCGACCGCTGCCGCCACCCTTTATTCTTCCTTCTCCGCCTTCCCCAGCTCCCTGTTGTCCTCAATCATCAGAACATGGTAAGGCCCTGCTCTCTGTTGGTCGGCTGAGCTGAGGAAGAAATGGGCCTGCTGGTGAATGAACAATAAATGGGCTGGGCGATTAGATAATGGGAAATGGGCCAAGCAAGAATAAGTGTTTTGCAATGTTGGGCTGGGTAATTAATTGGGCTGGTCTATTGGTTCATGGGTGGCTGAGTAATAATTGGGTCTGGTGGGTAATGGCTCAATGGGCTGAATAGGCCATGGATCCTATCCTATTTAAAGGAGGATCCATCCGTCGGTCCTGCATCGCTAATGCATGGGTTTATGCACAAATGAATCATCGCACTCGGTGCAGATCATGCTGCATGGGGCCGTGTACAAAGACTTTTTACTTATTTAAATAACAGATGGGCTGCCAGGTGGGATTGGGTTGGGTTGATGAGGCGGCTAATGGTTGGGTTAACCAATTAATCAGACTCAAGTGTAGAAAAGGATTCAAGCCCAACATATTATTTGCGCTTGGGGTATGAGATGATTACGGGTTAGTGCAGTATTTTATAAATATAATGAAATGATGAAAATTAACAATATAAGAATATAATTATATCTAGGTTAAAAACAATTAAGGGTTAGTAGCCAGTGAAGCAAAAGGGTAAAATGATCATTTTTTAGTTTGAGTTTAAGGGGTAAAATGATAATTTTAATTATAAATCTTATGAATTAATTAATTGTTCATGTTGGATTATAGATGATCTTTGACTACTATCTTGTTCAAGGAGACATTGGAGTAGCGATTGAAGGTAAGAGTTTTATAACCTAGTGTTGTGCAATATGTTTTTATGACTTGCATATCTATTTATATTATATTTTATTATGGTTTTCTCTACATAATTTAATTTGTGTATTATAAATTCTTATGGATTTGTGTGTATATTGTGATATGTTATTTGATATAAATGATTTTTGGTTTTAATTCGAGATCATGAGTTTTTGGTATTCTAGATATGATATGGCTTGGTATTTTAAAAGTGATACAGTATGGATATGGGGTGAACTTATGATGGCTGTGGTATAGTATGGCTTAATACTCTGAAGGGGTATGGTGTGGTTTGATATTCTGAAAGTGGTATGGTGTAACTTGATTAAGAGATATGATAGGCATGAAGGGTACTATTGGTTCATTGTACTAGTTCTGGCAATTGGGGGATAGAGTCCTTACTTGCCCATATTGGTGTCACCATGGAAGGGGTAGGCCCAAGAGAGAGGCTAGTGTAGAACAAAGTCATGGTGTGTGAAAAGGTTGAGTTCATTTACATAGGGTACTAGTATATAAATCGATCTGGGTGAGACAAGTATTATCAGGTTAAGTTGTTGACATATAATACTGGTGCTAAAAGTGACTGTATGTACCCATAGTATTGCTAAAAGTAACAGTATGTATCTATAGTATAGCCTTATAACGCATACATGCTAATGGAGTGATTCACTTAGTGATGCCGTTATAGGCATTATAGGAAGAGAGAGATAAGGGCCTAGCGCGTATTGCTTACTAAGTAATAGGGATTTGCTTAGCGATGTCTTGTGTATAGAAGCATGGATGGTTTTGTTGTGATTATGGTTATCTAGAAGCTATAGTTGGTTTGGCTATAATTGTGGATATATTAATGGTTTGGATGTGGTTGTGGTTATCTAAATATTGTGGTTTGTTCGATTGTGATTGTGGTTATTTAGATGCTATGGTGTGGTTATCTTGGCGTGGTTATCTGGATTTTGTGAGTTTGGGTGTCGTTATCATGATGTTTGGTATTTATTCCGGTACATAAATTTTATTAACTTTTCAGATGATTATATATATATATATATATCTTTTGTTCAAGCATATTTTGATTATATTAAACTGTTTTATTGGTATCATAATGATAAATGTAGAAGTTTTGCTGGGCTTTTTAGCTCGTCCCAATCTATCTTTCCTTTTTTGCAACAGATGAACAGATGAAGAAGATATTACTTGATATATCAGAATTTTGAGTCCGTTTTCATTCTGTATTGATTTTATTTTTTATATCTTGATATGGAAAGTGATTTACTTGAATCTTACGTGCTTTTAGGATCCGGTTTAAAAATATGTGATCATGTCGCAAGGCGTCTAGACCGAGTTCTGGATCGAGGTTGTGGCATAAATGATGTGCTAAAAGGTAACAAAGAAAAACTCATTAAAAGATTAATAAATTACGTAGTGCAAGTTGATGGCATCGTTACGCAAAAGACTCTAAAAGATATACGCTCGATAATATTCAAAAGAAATGAGACCTTCTAGAATATGCTATTAATCCTTACCAACTTCTCTGCAGCATCTTTGAATGGATTTCCTTCTGCTGCAGTACTAGAATCCAAGGCAACATGGACCAGCAGTTCTTCAAAAGTCCAACGGTTTGGTTGAGAAGGTTTCCTGCGCAAATGAAATATAAGCAACCCAAGTAAAATGAGAATCCAAACAAGCATATAAACTGAGAGGAGAACCATAACAAATGTTACTCTATACTACCAGAAAAAAAAGATAGTAAACATACCATTCAATAACTTTACTAGCCAAGTAGACGTACCAATCGTATCTGCAAGATATGTGTTGATATATTTATCAAACAGTCCTTTGAATAGTCCCTATCATTCTCAAATTCTTCTTCTCACAGGAAAAAAAAAAAAGTATCTGACCGCATCAGCTCCAAATCTATCCACCAGATCCTTCAGTTCAAGCATATTTTCCAATGATTTCCCATCTTTTTGGCTTATAACTGTTCGACTTAAGATGTTCATGTTATTCTTTCTTCTATTTCCTTTCTCCCTTTTCAAATTAGAGATAATGATTGAATCAATATATTTTGCTCAATTATTTAAATATATGGATTGCAGAGTATGATATGGTGTCAGGTATTTACTTCTGATGATTTTATAGTTATGGCATTCTTTTTTGGAAATACGAACCGGAAAGAGACCTATTGATGTTATACTCAAAGGTGGCCTAACCCTTTGGAAATTGTCGAGACAACTTTTCTTAGTAGAATCATGGCGAGTGTAGATCCCTTGATGCCACTTGTAGAAGATGAGGGTAAAACTCAAGAATGCTTTGTACCCATGGCAAGAATTAATCTTTCTTGCTCCAATGAATTTGTGAGAGAAAGATGAACATGAGTAATGTTACCACCACT
>UESW01004662.1:608371-700705 GCA_900491605.1 Calamus simplicifolius | reverse complement strand
TAAGCCCGAGTAAAACCAGCTGGGTTCGTTGTGATCCCGGAAAACAACAAGTTTGAGTTGTGAGCTTGGAAAACAACTCGGCTGTAATCTAGGAGATTATAGTGTGGACCCAAGTGAATCTTGGGAGTGGACGTAGGTGTTGGTTGCACCGAACCACTATAAAATTATCTTGTGTTTGCCGTGCTATATTTTCTCTCTCTATCTCTCTTTATTAACTGCTTGTGCATTGCTTAAGTTAATCTCACTTGCACATCTTGCTAACTAATCAAAAAGTTAAAAAGTCTTAAATTTTTAAGAACCCAATTCACCCCCCCCTCTTGGGTTGCCATCTGGGCCAACAATTGGTATCAGAGCAAGTGCTCATTTAGAATTTGATCTCACGATCAAGGGCTAAAGATCCTTATGGCAACACAAAGTGGTTCATGTTTTGCTGAAGGTCATTCTACGAATAGACCTCCTTTATTTAATGGAACCAACTATTCATATTGGAAAGCTAGAATGAGGATATTCATTCAAGCTTCTGACTATGAATTGTGGGGAGTAATAATAAATGGACCTAGTACACCCACACACTTAATTGATGGCACTATTGTTCCTAAGCCCGAAAGGGATTGGAATGATAATGATAGGAGAATGGCACAACTTAAATGCTAAAGCCATTAATATTTTATATTGTTCCTTAGACTCAAATGAATTCAACCGAATCTCACATGTAATTCCGCAAAAGAAATTTGGGATAGGTTGGAAATTACACATGAAGGAACAAACCAAGTAAAAGAATCAAAATAAATATTTTGGTTCATAAATATGAATTGTTTACAATGGAACAAAATGAAACCATCACATGCATGTTCACTAGATTCACTGATATTGTGAATGGTTTAAAAAGTCTTGGAAAAGTTTATACTAACTCTGAGCTTGTTCGCAAAATCTTAGGTCACTTCCAAGATCTTGGGAAGCAAGGTGACAGCCATCCAAGAAGCCAAAGACTGAACATCCTACCCTTAGAGAGCTTCTTGGTTCGCTGATGACTCATGAGCTTCAAGTTAAACAACATGTCAATGAGGATGAGTCAAGAAAGAAGAAGACCATCGCCCTCAAGCTGCGGAAAAGGAAGAAGCAGCAGCGATGATGAAGAGGATGATGATGATGAGACAGCCCTCCTTGCAAGGAAATTCAAGAAGTTTATGCAGAAAAGGAGGCCCTTCCACAAAAAGAAATTTGGAGCAAAAATGGAAGGAGAAAAAGAAAAGGATAAGAAAAAAAGGACAAAGAGAAAGAGCCCTTAGTATGCTATGAATGTAAAAAGCCAGGGCATTTTAGATATGACTGTCCTTTACTTAAGAAGGCCTACAAGAAAAAGAAAAAGGCCTACATGGCAACTTGGACTGAAGTGAAGAGTCTTCTTCCGAAGAAGAAGAACAAAAAGAAGTTGCCAATATTTGCTTCATGGCGGACGACAACGACAATGAGGTAAGTTCTGAAAACTCAAATGATGAATTTACTTTGATGAAATGTTTGAGGCTTTCAATGAACTTATGATTGATTTTAAATCCTTGAAAAAGAAACACAAATTTTTGAAAAATGAAAATTAAATTTAATTAAAAGAAAAATGAATTAAATTTAGAAGTTAAAGATTAAAAGAAAAAGAAACCTTCTTAATGAAAAGAATGATTTAATCAAGATTGATTTGTAAAATCTGAAACTAAAATCTAATTAAAGAAAAGAATCAATCTCTAATGAAAATGATTTCTTAAGAAAGATGTTAAAAAGTATAAAGACATTGTTGAGAAATTCACTTTAAGTTCAACTAAACTTAACATGATTTTAGATAGTCAAAAAGCTGTTTTTGACAAAGCAGGTTTAGGGTATAACACATTAAGAAAACAAAATCATTAAAGAATATTTTTATAAAAGCCAACCAAAGTAATATAACTTGTTTTAAATGTAATGAAAAAGGTCATAAATCCTTTGAATGCAAAACGTTAATAAAAAAAGTTAAATATTAAAGCTAAGAAAATATGGGTTCCGAAAGGAACAATTTTTATTGCTACTAACCATGAAGGACCCAAGAAAGCTTGGGTACCTAAACATAAAGTTTGATTATGTTGCAGGAATGTCTTGTAGCCAAAAGATCAAAGAAAAAGTGGTACCTTGATAGTGGCTGCTCAAGACATATGACGGGTGACAAAGATGAATTCATCACCCTGGAAGAAAAGAAAGGTGGAGTTGTGACGTTTGGCGATAACGGTAAAGGTCAAATTATGGGCCTTGGTAAAGTTCGTATAACTCCATCTACATTTATTGATAATGTACTTTATGTTGATGGTTTGAAGCATAATCTAATTAGCATAAGTCAATTATGTGATAAAAACTTTAATGTTTCATTTAAATCTTCTTATGCACTGTAACTAATTCTATTGATGATAGCATTGTATTTACTGGTTATAGACATGGCAATGTTTACTTAGTTGATCTAGAAAAATTATCTTTGAGTGATCATTGCTTAATTGCTGACAATGCTAACATAAATGAAATTAGTTGGTTGTGGCATCGTAGATTAGGTCATGCAAGCACACACCTTATTTCAAAACTAATTAAAATGGATTTAGTTAAAGGATTACCTAAACTAGATTTTGAAAATAATAAAATATGTGATGCATGTCAATTTGGAAAACAAACTAGAAGTTCTTTCAAATCTAAAAATGTTGTTTCAACTTCTAGGGCTAGAGCTACTTCACATGGATCTTTTCGGACCAACTAGAACCACAAGTCTAGGAGGAAAGAAATATGGTCTAGTGATTGTAGATGATTATTCTAGATATACTTGGGTAATGTTTTTAGCTCACAAAGATGAGACTTTCTCGATATTCCTGAAATTCTTCAAGAAAGTCACAAATGAGAAAAACACTACTATAGTATCTCTAAGAAGTGATCATGGAACAGAATTTGAAAATCACTTATTTGAAAGTTTCTGCACTGAAAATGGAATTAATCATAATTTTTCAGCCCCTAGGACTCCACAACAAAATGGTGTAGTTGAAAGAAAAATAGGACTCTAGAAGACATGGCCCGTACCATGCTATGCGAAAGCAACTTACCAAAGTACTTTTGGGCGGAAGCTATTAACACAGCATGTTACATCTTAAATCAGAGCCCTAATAAGACCAATCTTAAAGAAAACACCTTATGAATTATGGAATGAAAGAAAACCAAATATAAAATACTTTCATGCATTTGGATGTAAATGTTTCATTCATAATAATGGTAAAAACAATTTAGGAAAATTTGATGCTAAATCTGATGAAGGAATTTTTTAGGATATTCAACAACTAGTAAAGCATATAGAGTATTTAACAAGAAAACCTTAGTAGTTGAAGAATCCATTCATAGTTTTCGATGAGTCTTTAGCATCTAGTTCTGAAAAGCTTGATGATGAGGAAGATACAAACATAATTGAAAAAGATCTTGAAAAACTTAATATTGAAGTATCTTCTGATCATGAGCAAGAAGCTAAAGATGATGATTCACATAAGGACGATGATGTCAATATTGATCATAATGATATAGATCTTCCAAGAGACTGGAGATATGCTCATAGTCATCCCAAGGAATTGATTATAGGCGATCCATCTCAAGGAATAAGAACTAGATCATACATGAGAAATATTAGTAATCATCTTGCATTTGTATCACAAATTGAACCTAAAACTATAGAAGAAGCTGAAAAAGATAATAATTGGATGTTAGCAATGCAAGAAGAATTAAATCAATTTACAAGAAATAATGTTTGGACTTTAGTTGAAAGACCTAAAAATCATTCAGTAATAGGATCAAAATGGATTAGAAATAAACTAGATGAAAATGGCATAGTAATTAGAAACAAAGCTAGATTGGTTGCTAAAGGATATAATCAAGAGGAAGGTATTGATTTTGATGAAACCTTTGCACCTGTAGCTAGATTAGAAGCCATTAGGCTATTACTTGCATTTGCATGTCATATGAATTTAACTTATTTCAAATGGATGTAAAAAGCGCATTTTTAAATGGATTTATAAATGAAGAAGTTTATGTAGAACAACCACCAGGTTTTGAAGATCACGAATTTTCAAATCACGTTTTTAAATTGCACAAAGCTTTATATGGTTTGAAACAAGCACCTAGAGCTTGGTATGATAGGTTAAGTAAATTCTTAATAGAAAATGATTTTACAAGAGGAAATGTTGATAAAACCTTGTTTTTGAAAAGAAAAAGTAAAGATTTACTTGTAGTACAAATATACGTAGATGACATTATTTTTGGTGCTACTAACGATTCTCTTTGTCAAGAATTTGCAAAGTTAATGCAGGGAGAATTCGAGATGAGCATGATGGGAGAACTCAACTTCTTCCTTGGACTCCAGATCAAACAAAGCAAAGAGGGAATCTTCATCAACCAAACAAAATACACAAGAGAACTACTCAAAAAGTTTGGTATGGAATCAATGAAACCCCTCGGAACACCAATGAGTCCTTCATGCAAGCTGGACAAAGATGAAGAAGGTAAGAAGGTTGATCAAAAGTATTATCGAGGTATAATCGGATCCCTTCTTTATTTAACAGCAAGTAGACCAGATATTATGTTTGCAGTATGTTTATGTGCTAGATTTCAATCTGAACCTAAAGAATCACATTTAATAGCTGTTAAAAGAATACTAAGATATGTAATGGAACAAAAAATGTAGGTTTATGGTATTCTAGAGACTCCACATTAAATCTAATTGCATATTCAGATTCTGATTATGCTGGATGTAAATAGATAGAAAAAGCACAAGTGGTGCATGCCATTTCTTAGGAAGTAACTTAATCACATGGTTTAGCAAAAAGCAAAATTCAGTTGCATTATCAACTACTGAAGCTGAATATGTAGCAGCTGGAAGTTGCTGTGCGCAAATCCTATGGATTAAGCGACAACTTGAAGACTATGGTATCACACTTGATAAAACACCCATAAGATGTGATAACACTAGCGCAATCAATTTAACTAAAAATCCAATTCAACATTCAAGGACAAAACACATAGAAATTAGATATCATTTTATAAGAGAACATGTAGCTAATAATGAAATTTGTCTTGATTATGTTAACACTGAAGAACAATTAGCTGACATATTTACTAAACCTTTAAATGAAGAAGATTCTGTTATCTTAGAGGAGAGTTAGGTATTTGTGATCCTTTAGAATGAATTTGAAACCCCTAAGGAAATTTATCTAAGATTCCTTCAAATCTTTGATCTTTAAGGAAATCTTATCTAGAATTCATATCTAATTGATTCACTCAATTCAATGATTATTTATCAATTTTCATGATCAAATTCCGGACACATTTCAGAAATTTCATGTTTTTGGTCTGAAATGGTCTCGGAGCCGACTCGGTGCGTATCGGAGTCGACTCCTGGTTTCGACTGAAACTCTCGGGTCGACCCCTCTTGGCGCGAGTCGACTCGTCGGGACCTTTCTGTGTCTGTCCGGAGTCGACCCCGGTTTTGCGCGAGCCGACTCGAGTGGTCCCAGGTTGATTTATCTAGGGCAGAGTCGACCGCCGGTCATTTCATTTCTAATCTTCAAAATACTCTCTCAAAATCTCCAAACCTTCCAAATTCCAAATCCCTGATTACACTCCAATCATCTATGGCACCCAAAACCGTGGAGCTAGCCTTAGTGCGGCCGGGTCAAGAGGAAGCGAGCCGTGGACGACCGTCCGGTGCGTGAGCCGTCTCCAAGCGGGATCCACTTCATCTCTTCTACTCCGATGCTCTCCTGCTGCTACTTCTTCCCAGGTAGATCGTCTAGCGGATAGATTATTACACGGGTAGAAAGGTGGATTTTGAATTATTTGAAAATGAGGGATTTTTGTTGGGAGACAGTGATTGAGATGGGATGAGAAAATTTGTTCATTGGATTGCCCGACCTATCCCTCACTGGTAAAGGAATTTTACAAGAATTTGACTAGAGGAGATCATGGCCTTGTTAGCAATGTGAGAGGCATAGGTTCTGACATGATTCTTATCTAGACTTTTAATTTACCCTTATCTGGACTGCCACCTTTGCTTCAGAAGACCGGTCCAGCTCTCCAGATTATTAAACCGGGATTGGTTGGATTTGAAGAGGTTTTTGCTAATCAACTTTCATTGAATTGAGATTATTACACAATATCTGCAGTAGGATTTCTTTCCCAAGACTGGCAGATTTGACTATGTATCGGAAAGAGATATTTTGTAATGGATGCCATAGTGACAGGCAAGCCTATTAATCTTCCTAGATGATACTATGGTACATGCAGATTGTGGAGGGAAAAGAAAGTCAGTCTGCCCTATGGAATGATCCTTACAAAGATTTTTCAGAGCCAAGGGATAGTGATTTCTGACAATGAGCCTATGAAGGAATCTAAGACACACTGATTTTTATAGCCTTGGCCACTATTCATCGGAATGGGATTTATCAAGAAGAATGGAAAATGGGAAAGGAAAGGTTGACAGAAGATAGAGCTGATGTTGAGGCTGCAGACCTTCAGTCAGAGCATCATTCACTGCACCTCCAGCCCTTCTGCTTCTGCCCTGCTCCAGCCCAGTTCCATCTTTTGTTCAAGCTTCATCTTCTGCCAGTTTTCAGATCAACAGTTAGCAACTCAAAGCTCTATTTGATGATCAATCTGAGAAACTTAAACTGAATTTGATGAAAAATTTATGAATTTGAAGAGACTCTTTATTCATTGGATGATCGTATTTCTATTGATAGAGTCTACTCTCAGCTCTTCTCTATCCTTAAGTGAAGATTCAAAATATATTTGAAGAACTTAAGGATATTGCGGAGATGGAGAGACTTATGCAAAGTGCAATGGAGCTTCAAGACAAGATTTGAAGCTTGCACCTTTGTTGATGAAGCTCAAAGATTATGTGAAAATTCAATGTGAAGGAATGAAAAATATAGATCATTTAACTAGAATTACTAAGAACTCATTTTTGAGTTATTAGATTTTCAATCCTTGTTATGTACTGAAGTTTTTGTTATGCTTTCATTTTGAAATCAATGTATTAGACCTTTAATGAAATGAATTCTCTATATTGATTCAATGTATTTCCTTTTTCAATGAATGAATGAAATTGTCAAATCTTATCTTTTTGAATGAATGTTTATGCTTCTCTACCTTTTTGTTGATAACAAAAAAGGGGGAGATTTTATAGTTTTTGTTTTGATATTTGAGAAATCAAAGTAATTGAGATAAAAATTTGAATGATTTATTTAAGTTTCATAGGGGGAGCTACCTCATTGAGGGGGAGCCTTTCCATGAACATAACTTTGAAAATAGAATCAAAATTCACTTTTTCAATCATGCATATACTCAATGTTTTTGTCATCATCAAAAAGGGGGAGATTGTTGAGAAATTATTGAAACATAATTGCCCCAACTTTATTGATTTTGATGATTTCCAAAAGCCATTGAGTTCATTAAAGATATAATGAGTTTATTTAAATCAAAAATTTATTTTGAACAATCAATGAAAATGAAAGTTTGACTTTAATCAATTTTGAAAGTAACTTTAAGCTCAATGTTTAAACTTTCAAAAAGAAATTTATAATTCATGTTTTATCAATGAGTTTTTGGAATAGTTCTTGAATCAATTCTTAATGTCAATTTTATTGTATTCAAGTCAAAACAATGAATTAAAATGAATCTGGAACGATTTTAATGTCAATCAGAAAATTTCTGATTTTTGATACGTTCCGGAGCCGACTCTGAGTTTCAGAGTCGACTCCGCTCAGTGTACAGAAATGTGCATCTGTCTCGAGTCGACCCACGAAATTTGTCAAGAGTCGACCCCTGATTCTGTCGAGCCGACTCCTGACTGTGCGAGTCGACTCCGCTCAGACACCAGAAGAGTGTTTTTCTGAGCACTCGCGAGTCGACCCCAAAGTCACGAGTCGACTCCCGACTTTCAGGAGTCGACACTTTTTTGGTGAGTCGACCCCTAACCTTTATAAACATTTCTATTTTTGGTAAGACGAGCTTCGAGCCGACTCGGGAAAAGCATGAGTCGACTCCAGCAAATCTGGGCGAAATTTTTACGATGACACTCAGCTCCAACGGTAATTTTTTGAATAACGGCTATTTTTCCTTTCTCTAACGGATATATTTTTGCAGAATCTATAAATAGAGGAGCTCTTTTCAAATCAAATATAAATAGAAAATCAAAAAGAGAGAAAAGAATATCTTTCAAAAAGAGGGAAAAACAGAGCTTTATTGGAGAAAATCTTCTAGTTCAAAATAGAGTGATTCAAAAGGAGTGAAATCAAAGAGGAAGTTTCGTCTGCTCCAGATCTTCAATCCACAAAGTCAAAAGAAAATCCAAAGCTCCAAAGATCAAATCGAAGGATTTTCAACATTCAACAAAAGAGAAAAAGCTTCATCTCAACTCCAAAGTTTTCAACGGTCAAGAATCTTGCTGAGGCCTGATTCAATACTTCAAGAGGAGTTAAAGAGGAGAAGGAAGAAAGCCAAAGCCACATCCATCTGCAATTTATCAGGCTTTTCTAACCCTTTTATACTTAATTTGTATATTTGCTCAAGGGGAGCTTTCAATACTTAAACTCTGATATTTTGATTGGTTACTGATTCAATCAGTGGATTGAATCAGTGGAGGTTGATATACCTCGTTGCAAGCCGGAGTGCTTGTGTTGGGTTAGTTGTGAGCCCGTGAAAAACAACGTGTTGGGTTTTGTGCTGGTAAGCCCGTGTAAACCAGCTGGTTGTTCGTTGTTCCCCGTGAAAAAAAAACAACAAGTTTGAGTTGTGAGCTTGGAAAACAACTCGGCTGTAATCTAGGAAGATTATAGTGTGGACCCAAGTGAATCTTGGGAGTGGACGTAGGTGTTGGTTGCACCGAACCACTATAAAATTTCTGTGTTTGCCGTGCCATATTTTCTCTCTCTATCTCTATTATTACTGCTTGTGTATTGCTTAAAGTTAATCTCACTTGCACATCTTGCTAACTAATAAACTAAAGTTAAAAAGTCTTAAATTTTTAAGAACCCAATTCACTCCCCTCCTCTTGGGTTGCCATCTGGGCCAACAGAATGCCCTCACTAAACTTACTATGTCCATTGAGTTAAATTTAACTTTCAAAAATTTGCAAAATTTCTATTTCGATTACTTTCATTGAAAGCTGCAATGAGAAGCAGGTTTTGCTACATATTAAATCCTCAGCAGGGCCGAGCGATCTCCGTACCTTGGCAGCGCAAGTAAAATAATCTTTGAAGCCTCGGCGAGCCGAGTGATATCTTCGTACCTTGGCAGCGCCAAGTAAAATATAATCTTTTAAATCCTTGGCCGGGCCGAGCGATCTCCATACCTTGGCAGCGCCAAGTAAAATATAATCTTTTTAAATCCTCGGCAGGGCCGAGCGATCTCCGTACCTTGGCAGTGCCAAGTAAAATATAATTTTAAGCCTCGGCCAAGCCGAGTGATATCTTCGTACCTTGCAGCGCCAAGTAAAATATAATCTTTGAAGCTTCGATCGAGCCGAGTGATATCTCCGTACCTTGGCAGCACCAAGTTAAATATAATTTTGAAGCCTCGACCGAGCCGAGTGATATCTCTGTACCTTGGCAGCGCCAAGTAAAATATAATCTTTTTAAATCCTTGGCCGAGCCGAGCGATCTCCGTACTTTGGCAGCGCCAAGTAAAATATATCTTTAAATCCTCGGTCGGGCCGAGCGATCTTCGTACCTTGGTAGCGCCAAGTAAAATATAATCTTTGAAGCCTCGGCCGAACCGAGTGATATATCTCTGAATAATATCTGAAGCCTCGGCCGAACCGAGTGATATCTCTGAATAATATCTGAAGCCTTGGCCAAACCGAGTGATATCTCTGAATAATATCTGAAGCCTTGGCCGAACCGAGTGATATCTCTGAATAATATCTGAAGCCTCAGCCGAACCGAGTGATATGTCTCTAAATAATATCTGAAGCCTCGGTCGAACCGAATGATATCTCTGAATAATATCTGAAGCCTCGGCCGAACCGAGTGATATCTCTAAATAATATCTGAAGCCTCGAATGATATCTCTGAATAATATCTGAAGCCTCAGCCGAACCGAGTGATATCTTTGAATAATATGAAGTCTCGCCGAACCGAGTGATATGTCTCTGAATAATATCCAAAGCCTCGACCAAACCGAGTGATATCTCTGAATAATATTTGAAGCTTCGGATGAACCGGTGATTTCTCAAACGCTCTATCATACTTCGGCGGAGGTAAGTAACTTTTCTCTGCTCACCATCAAGATCATGCGAGTTATTTCTCTTCAAAGAAAAACTTACTCCATCCTTGAGTAGGATCATACCTACATTGCAAATTAGCAAGGCCACCCAGGCCTTCCTCTGACCTAAACATAGATGGAATGCTTCCTCTGCAGAGGACTAAATATCGCCAAAATGCCTAACAAAAGCAAAGTAGCTAAAGCGTTGCGGAGACTTGTAAACTACGCTACGATCCAGAAAACGTAATACAAGTAAAATAACTCTCAACACAACCACATTGAAAAAGAAATAAAGTAGGAACTTTCTTTATTGATAAAAATCACAACCTCCGAGAGGCATTACAAGTGCATCATAGCATAGGAAATAAAGACAATAAAATAAAAAGCTTGATCGAGCAGCTCCGGTCGATAACGCTGTTTCTGCATCCGACCCAAGAAATCAAAGAAACCAGACAGCTCCATTGAGTTATTGGTTAATGCCAAAGAACAAGTCAGCCATCCACGGATCCCTTGATGGATGAACTTAGGGATCCAAACTGGGCTAAAGACCTATGGATGCCGATGCTGAGGATGCCTCCTCCCCAAGCGGTGTGCTGGGCTACTGGCCTTCGCTCAAGAACAAAGACAGGAGACCAGCAGACCAACACTGCCTGCCTCCCTCCTCACTTGAGAAAAGACCTCTCAGGCGGATGAACTGAGAGATCCAAATTGAGGAAGGAGGCGAAGTTCATGTTAACCATGGGGGTCGCATATGCTTTGCATTTCCTATGTCCCCATAGCAAGTGACAAAGGCAATACAAAGAGCGCGTACGTGCGCTCCCCGTATGACCTCTGTGTGGGTCCCCATGCGCTCTCCGTATGACCCCCGGACTCCTCCCTTGAGGACTACTTGCTCTTCAGCAGCTCCTCCATCACCCTAGCTATCTGGAATGAACCAGCTCTCAAAAGGAAAGATCGATCTCTCCACTCTTGACCTCAATGAAACAGGCATCATGAAAGCCTCTATAACTTATAGGAAAGAGGGGTTTCGGGAGATGCCCAAGCATAGTCCGCTCTCCCCTTTTTATAGGCAATCGAACCGGGAGCAACCATTAAAGAAGAGAGCCTTGGAATTCGAAATGCCATGACCACGCTGCCATGTGGTAGGCTAGGAAGAAAAGGTGCGTTCCAAAGCGCGCCAAGCATGCCTCCCAGGCCGTGACGGAAGGCAGAAGATCTCTTCTGATCTCGAATTAAGAGCCTTAAATGTAGAAACCGTGCCTGGTCCTTGAGATATGAACAGACCTAGGAGATCCCCTTCGAAAGCGATGCCATCCAATGACGATCGAATACTTAACGCATACACTAAAGGGACTTGTGTTGGAAAAGGCCAACGGGATAAATGCCCTAAGGAAAAAATGAGGTATCCTTTGGCAAACCACAGCCATTTCATCTACCTTGGCGAAAAGCGAGCCAACTTCTTGCTTCGGATACACCAAACTATCTGCCTGACCTCGGCCCCAACTGAAGTATTTCTATAGGTTTCGATCATTTCGAGCCGAGCTATCCTATGCCTCGGCAAACCGAATTAACTTGCGCATTTCGAACTTATTCACCTTACTTCAAGCAAGGCCAGAATAATGTTCCACGGCAAAACCGAAATAGTTTCATGCATCGGCAGAACTAGTTAATCTGGCTTCGATCAAGCAGAATATTCAATTCGGAACCTCTAAGAGCAATCCGACCTAAAGCATGATTCATTTACGATTTGTTTGCCATCGGGAAGAACTTCTGGCAAAAAGATCGTTCGAAAAACGATGACCAAAGCAATAAGACAAGTAGAAAAAAAACAAAAGATCCATCCATTGAGTTTTGGTCAAATTACAAGTCGAAAAATACATGAACAACCCTTAAGAATCAGGGTTCAAATCAGTTCCGAGGGCCCCCTTGGTAGCATCCGAAGGAATTTGACTGGGTTCGCCCGCTTCGAATACAGTTGGAGGAGGAACCTCAGGATCCTCGGCAACATGCTGAGGGCACCCTTCTGGAGCCGCGACCTCATCAGTGCCCAGGATAGTCTCAAGGTCAACATCTAAATGTCCTCATATTCAACTTCTTCGCCTCTGGGGTACGAGTATCATAAAGCTCGGCCTCTAAAAGGATAGATCTAACTCGGGGTAAACTTGGGAGATCTTCAACCGAGTCTCCTCTTCACCAAATGAAATGCGTCGGCACAAGCCACCTTGTGCTCTTCAAAAAATTGAGCCGAACTCTTATACTCGTCCACGGCCAAAGAGATTCGTCTGTTAGCTTCGGCCAACTGACTCCCAAGTTCGGAATTCATCTGGCAACTCGAGGCCAACTCCGCTCTTAAAGCCTTGAGTTGGTCCTGAACCTCGAGCCCAATTTTGCCTATCTGCAAACACCGGATCATGTGAGATCATAGCCGAAAGAAGAGACACTAGAAATAAGCAAATAAGAGGACAATACCTCTTCCTCTCGCCGAGCCATTTTATCGTTCAACTCATGGACCTTTTCAAGGGCCTTCAATTTGGCCGCTTTATTCTGCTGGAGACCCTCTTGAGGTCATTAATCCGGAACTGTTTATCCTCAATCTCGCCAAGATTGATGAAGATCAGCAGTGAGCTTGGCAATTTGATCGTGCTGCCATTTCAGCCGATCTTCCCTATCAGCGAGCCTCCTGTTCAGGCTGGCGAGCTGATCTTGCTGTTGTCGGTGCTTGCGCTCCTCCTCGTCGAGCCTTTTGCTCCAGTTATTTTTTCTTCGGTAGCTATTCTTTAGCTAGCCCCACCTCTCATCAAAACGCTGCCGCATAGCATTGACCTTATCGGCATGCTTAGACTTGATCTACATAACTCCAAACAGGCCTTGTCTGATTGCTCATGAAAGCCCTGGAGCTCTTGACTTGAGTCTCAAGCCGAGAGGCCCTCTCGGCGTAGCCTGATAGGACTTGCTCAATTTCTCAAGATCCCCCTGGACGGATGACAAGGCCCTGGAGAGCCTACTGGTCGAGTCCACCCTTGCCCGTAGGCTAGCTGCCTCCCTCCTGGCCTGAGCACAGGCCCCCATGGCCAGATTCAGATGCCAACTCAGCACCCTCGTAATTAAGGCATTCTGCGGAAAAAACACAAGTAAGAAAATGTGGCCGAGCCAACCAGATAAAATTTGTTACCTTGATACAACGACTTACTCGGAAAGCGTAGTTTGAGGCGATCTTCTTAAGAGCAGGGCTGCTGATCTTGGGGAGAAGGTAGACATCCTTCGGCACTCTAAACCGCCCGAAAGCCGCCTCAACGATATCCTCTGCGGCGGGCTCATCCGCCGAGGAACCCTCTCCCGTATGCAATACAGACCACATCAAAGCGGCAAACATGCCTTCCACCTCTAGGCCATGAATAAGAGAGCTCATGGCCGAAGAATCGGCCTGAGGGACTTCGACCTAAGGAACCGCCATCCGTTTGGCCTCCTCCACTAGAGTTCTGGCCTGCAGAACCTCGGATGCCTTGGCCCCGGTGGAAGGAACCTCGGTCCGAGCATCCCCCCTGCTCGGTAGTTCTTCTTCTTCCTCCTCCTCCTCTCCAAGCATTGCTTCATCCCCAGCGACTCCACCCAAACCTCGGTTTCCCCCATGGCACCCCCTGGTGCTACAGGAGACAACTCTTCAGCAGGAGGTCCCTCGGCCTCCACCGACCCTTAAACAGGCGGCTCCACGTGAACTTCGACAGCCATAACTGCCTCTTTGGACCCCTCGACCAAAGCAGGGGCCTCTTCCCCATCAGCACGCAGCGCTACAGGGCTGCCGAACTCTAGCAAATGAGGTTGATTAGCCTTGGGCGAGAGATTGCCGGACGAACCGTGACATCTCCTCGGCATCATCTGATATGACCACTAATTGAAGGGGAAAAACTTCAATAGCTCCTTCCGAGCTCCCCCCAACAGCTCTCTCCTTCTCCGCTACCATGCCCCCCTCCGGCGGGGAGGGCTCATCAACCGCGGCTGACGCTCCCGCTTCCCCCCTCTTTGGGGTGGAGGAATGGCGGGCAGCACTATCTTTTTTTGACTTCTTTGGGTGAGACCCGAAAGGACGGAATCTCTTTTTGGACCTCTGCTTGTCCCCAGAGCTGAAGCCCCTGTGGTGCTTGCCCAGCTCCTTCATTTGGCCTACAAATGTCAACCTCTCAGCTAAAACACAACAGACATTCAGTCGAATGGCAATAGAGTTGCCTGAGCATATTGACCGTTAGAGCAAAAGGGCAAAAAGACTCACCTTGGGGGTCATTGGAACTAAGCCCGGCGGCAAAAAAGGCATCCTTGATAACAGGGCGTTGGCTGATAGCACCCAACCACTGCGAAGGGTTATCAAATCTCTCTTCTCCTGTTCGAACAATTCGGGCGCGCCTCTGATCTTTCACGTAACTCGCCCATGCCTTCGAAAAATTCGAACTAATGTTCCCCTCGATAATAAAAAATCGAGACTTCCACTCCTTTATCGAATATGGATTATCTGAAATCATCTTGAATGACTTCCGGGGACCAATATAAGGCCACTTAGAGCTCCTTCCGGAAACCAGGTTGTAGCAGACTCGGAATATGGGGAGGGTTGCAGTTACCCCAACACGACTATACATCGAGATGAACCCGATGAGATTGCGCCAGCTATTTGGGGCCACCATTGTTGGGCATATGTTGTAAAACCTTATTACCTCCTGTACCAGTGGGTGAAGAGGAACCGGAGACCTGCCCTCGGGCTCTCCTCGTAGAAGAAAACCCCATGGCTTAACTCCTTCGAAACCCTGTGCTCAGCTTTCGGAACCCATAGGGACACATCCCGAGGAACCCTGTAATGACGGTGGATTCTATCCAGGTCCTCAAGGGTTACCTCTGAAGCAACATCACTCAGACCCTTCATATTAGCAGATTGAGAGGCAAAACACGAATAAGCCGGAAAGGGTTTGGAGAGAAACAAAAAACTTCTATGGTGGGGACGAGAAGGCATTATAGAAGGAACACCGCCCTAGCCCTCTTTAAATATCACTTCAGAAGGAAAGCTCTAGACGCTAGAACTTTCGATATGGCACCGAAAACGCAGGAGCCCTGCCACGTGGGACTCCAATCGCGGCCTGCTGGAAACGAGGCGTTTCCTCCTCGTGTTGTGGCAAAAAATGATGACGAAACAGCAGCATGTTATTTACGAGATTATCATTGCTTGCCCCTTCGGGTCCCCCTGAATGAGATTATTTCAGAACTCTACTCCCTACATCCGAATTTACTTCGGACTAGGGAGTAAGGGGCATGTGATGAGGGATGAAATTATCATTGCATTAATGCCCGTGCACATCGATAATTGAGTTGAGTCCAACCTCAACATCCTGACGGCCAGCTGTCACATCCACAAGGCGCGAAGCCGAATCACCTTAAGCGGAGTCGGGTCACCCCGATGAACCAAGCTATTCTCATACCTCGGCAGCCCGAGCTATTCTCATATCTCGGCAACCCGAGCCACCTTCATACCTCGGCGAACCGAGCTATCCTCATACCTCGGCAACCCGAGCTATCCTCATATCTTGGAAAACCAAGTTGTCCCTCGCCTCGGTCGGACCGAGGCACTCGAACAACTCTGCGGAATCCGACGCGGGAGAGTTCAAATTCATAATAACTGAATAAGATTCCAAATGGAGAATCATGCCAGAAGTAGCCTAAGGGCCATAGGAGTGGTCTAGAACCTACATAATCGTTGAATCTCAAGGCATCAACCAGCTCTCCTAGCCATCGATCTTCTAACTGACAAGATACGAATCCTACTGGCCTTGTAACAAACTTGATTCGAATCCGTTTCGAATCTCAACAGCTTTTAAACCCCCTGGCAACGCGCCAAGGAATCAAGTGATCGCCTATAAATACGATAGTCCTCAAATCTCTCAGGTACACATGCATTCACCCGCACTATACTGAAAAAACTCCATTGAAGCTCCATCAGAGCTCGAAGCTCTCGAAAGAACACCATCCAGGGGAACTCTTCTGCGAGAGTCTTCTCCTCATATCTGCTTTCTGTAAATCTTCACTGACTTGGGGAGGATCCTCCGCAGAGACCAACCTCCGAAACACCCTCTGCGTGCGGACTATCTTACAGGTTCTACCTAGGCGATGAGACTGGCGTTAAATCCGGAGCAAAGCGCACTCGAATCGAAGAACGAATTTTCGTAGCAACAATATTATTTATTCATATAAAGTTTACTATAAAAATCAAAATCAACCTCATAGTTATCCAAAGCAAGCATAAATAATCGGTAAATGAAACCGGATATTTGTGTGCAGTTTGGTTTGGTTTGGTTTAGTGAAATAGTTGATTCAGTTTCAATTTCAGCTTTAAGAAATTAATTTAAATTGATTTGATTATAAAAATATTTTTAAATTAATCAGAACCAATCCATGTACACCTTAAGCAAAGAAATATATAAAAAATTAATTCATAATTTGTACCTTTGAAGTACAACAGATTTGCAAGAGCTTTCGAGAATATCTCCGTCCTTTTTTTCTATATTTTATAATTCTTGCTTTCGAGCATGCACTATCAGTTTCGTGATTATAAGCAATAATCGCAATGCCATAGACTCATGCAGTATCTGAAATTATAGGATGATTAACAAGGGCAATTCGTGTGGAGCTCCAAAGAGGAGGATGATTGCATTTAGCACTTGGCGATCCAATAGCCCTACTTTTATTTTCCAGCCACATGAACGAGTGACTTCTACCGTCACTTCTTTCTTGTCTAATCAAAGAGCACCACGGCCAACTGAAAACTGTTGCACGTGTTCTCAAAATTTCACTTTTATCATCAGCTTTCTGCAACTAGTAATCCAGTAGCATCAAGTCCTAGAGGACATTGGTAGCGTCACAGGTGGTGGCACTACAATCCATCAGATGCAGCAATTGTAGCAAGGTGTTAGCATATAAATGCACAGAAAAATAGACAATCAGAGAAGGATCACATACATAATGAAAATTTTGCTAGATACGACTTGTATTCTGCACACACAGCATAATCTTTTACTCATTCTGTCTTAATTAACCAGTTCAATCACTTCCAATGGGGACTAAATTTCCTGAATCAATAATATCCAACGGTCCCACCATCAAAGGAATGAAGAACTAGATGCAGAATAGGATACTTTCAGAGCAAGGAAATATGGAATTCACTGAACAGGGGCCATCTGCACCTGAGAATGAACAACTTTGCTGCTGTTTCTTGCTGATTTCACCTTCAGTCCACTGTGTCTGATTGCTTTCACCATCTCATCAACCATTGACCCTTCACAAGCTTGATCGCCCATGTCTTCCAAAGCTTGTGCTCTGCTCCATAGCCTTGTAGGACTAGCCAAACCTCGTGGCATAGCGATTATAGAATTTGACAACAAATGATCTCTGAGTCCCTTTACCGATAAGTATCTCTGGGCATCTTGATCCATCTTTTGGGTCTGTTTGTCCAGGAGGCTACTGTTGTTACAGAGCTTTTCTTGATCCAAGACATCACCCAACAGCAGAAATTTATGTTGAAATTTCTTTTGGTTCCTTCCATAGCGCTCCTGTCTAAAGAAAAACTACTACTTTGTGCTCTGTCACAGTTTGCACCCCTGATCTCATGTTTTCTCTCGAGTGCATCAATGTTAGCGTCATCTTCAGTGGCTGCACCAGCATAATTCCAAATATAGCTCTTATTGCTGTTGTTCATATTGAGTTCAATTGAATGAAAGTCACCGTCCTCCAAGTCTACCTCATCTTCCTCTTCTTGACCCCGCCCATTTTCCTTTCTTCTGTCCACAGTTAAATTCGTGGCCCTGCAACTTCCATTTGGGAAAACCAGCTGGCTCAGATCCTTATCATCCACGTTGCTTACAAGATCCTTACATGCACTTCTAGGTTCTTCAGTCCTTGTAGCTGCCAGAAATGCTTCGAGCTCGTTCCTCAGTTGGTCAACAGCAGCATTTTTTTCCTCAAATTGAAACTTGGCTTTGGATAGCTTCATCGGAACTCTTTCCTCACGCCATTCACATTCATCAGCAAGTTGGAGCATCTCTCTCTCTTCTCCAGCTCTTCTCTGACCTTGACAGACTCTCTCTTCAGTTCTTCTACCTCAGCCTTGTCCTCTCCAATCCCCCTAACCAATTCATTGCAGACCTGTTCGATTGTCTCTCTCGATCTCCTCTCGCTCTCAAGTTCTTTAACTGCTTTTGACAGTGAAATCTTCGTATGGGCTAGTTCCATTCCAAGCTTTTTGTTCATCCTTTCTTCTCTTCTCCTTAGCTTCTTTTCTGATTCAAGCTCCTCCATGAGAGACCAACAGCTCCCCTTATCCTTTCATGCTCCTTGCTCTTCCATGCTGATCTCTCCTCTAAAAAGTGCTTGTTGATGCAGCTGATTTCACCATGGTCAGATCTTTGTTCCTTGATAAACTTATCGACCAGCACATGGACTTGATCCAGCTCAGCATGAAGTGCTGATACAAGAGCAATATTAGACTGATGCTGTTCTCCACGTCCCCAGATATGGACAAGTATTTTCAGAAGTCTTTTTGATGCTGTTAAACCTTTGCTTAAATCCTTCAGGTGGCTCTTGGCTCCTATAACTGAACTCATAGGAGTGAGGACTTGAGAATGTGTTTCAGTCTGCAATATAATAGGAGATACCAAATATCAGATCACCAAAGAAGGTTGAAAAAAAAAATGTAACAGAAAACTGCAGCTGCTGCAATAAATTTGAGCTGCTTCATATCAATACAATAACATACCATCAAAGATGCAATACCATAAATTCAGAAAATGGTTTCATCATATTTATGATATTTTATGAAACCACTTGATAGTCATTGCATATAAAGACAAGCTATGCCAGCAGCCTGATATATCTAAAATATTTCAATAAAAGGGAGGTCTTGAATTAGCATTTATAGTCTTATGACCATTTAGGATTGATATATCTCATGACTTAGTGTACTCTATTTATTTGATCCCATTTTAAGTTTTATGTATTACAAGTATATGGAAATGCATGTCACTGTCAACATTATAAAGTCTTCATTTCTTCTACTAAAATTGTCATTCTGAAGAGCATTACCACCACCAGTCCTGCACTGTGATGAAAATTGTTTGATGTTAGGCAGGATGTCAATTGTTTGAGGAAAAACAGGAGGGAAAAAAAATCTCCGGGAATGAACTTTAATGCAATTTTCCTTAGAGAAGGGCTTTCTCAATAACTGACAAGCCACAACTTATAAAGCTCCGGGAAAGAAATTTTTGTGGACATAACAAGAATGTATAGGGAAAAATTGTTAACCAACCAGCAGTCCATCCTGAACAAGCGAATCCTGTTTTTTAACAATTAAAATGCTTTGGGTGAACTGGAATAAGTTCAGAAGTGGAACAAAAGATATGACTTTCCTATGCAGTAGATTTTTGAATCATGGGTTGCTAAGTCCTTATAGGTAACTTCTAAACTTCAATCTACATTTAAACTTAAGCACATCAGGTAGCCAACTAGCAACTAATACAATGATTCCATGATTAGCTTCCCTAAAAGTCAAAACATCATCCATGTGTCATTCATGAAACATAAATTGTTGATCATTTTTGAATTTTCAGCAAAGGGGCATCACTGGTTCCTTTTCTGGCTTCATATTAATCAAAAATATTTGGAGAATATGAATGTGTACATCAGCCACAGACTTTTCTTTTGGCAGCTGACACATAAGAATGTACTGAGACAGACTCAAATCCAGCATTAGAGAATGGACCTTGCATCACCAATTACTCCAAGCTGACCAACAAATAGAAACCATTGTCAGAGGCCACTAAACATATAATGAAAAAATTGATCAAAAAAGAGGCTTAAGAATTTCTTTGCATAAACATTTATGGTCATTCAACTAACAAGCTTTATAGTCTGCACAGGTTTATGTGTTCATTATATTGCTTGCATCCCATAAATACAGCTATAACTGCATATGAACATTTTAGCACTCGGTGTTTCATATCGAGAGCGCAATGCACACACGGAACACACATACACAAATTGCTATATTAACCTGTTTAGGATGTTGTATGAGTCTAAGATATTCACACCTGACCATGATGTATACATAAATGATAACTCTTGGGAGAACTCAAAATACTAAAGGACAGATATATTATAAAAAATGAATTGCATCTAAGGTGATTGGAAACATCGATACTCAATTTACTCAATCTTCTTTACCTTTTCTGTCTTACTACCCGGCAGTTTACATTCTGGTTTCCATTTAGTTAACGTTTCCATATGCATGATTATAATAAGAACTTTAAAAAATTTACTTCGTTTCATGCATTAACTCTTCTGTATTTGCCCAATAAAGTACTTACTATACCCCCTCCCCCCCCCCCCTCTCTCTCTCTCTATATATATATAGAGAGAGAGAGAGAGAGAGAGAGAGAAATACTTAATACTCACACTGAATGGAACGCTCATATAAATATCAGTGCAGGACTTGATTCCTACTAACATATATAATCTGTCTAGCAATTCAGTGCAAATAAAAACTTTAACTAGGAAGTTGCCATTTCTTTTTCTGTGCAGCTTGTGATCCAAGTATTATTGGCTTTGAACATCAGGCACATATCAACACCAATGAGCATGTCTTCCTATCAAGCTCTTAAGGTTCCTTGATTTTTTTTTTTAAAAACAATTGCACATAATGAAATTATGCAACCATAAAATATTGGGAAATTGTTGAGGATCTGCATTTACCACAAAGATAGTTATCGGCAATTAGATAATCACTCCATATCCGAATTCATTTAAAAGGAAATGATAGGAAAAAATTCAAGTCCAGGTACACAAAACAAATTGAAGAACAGAAGAAGCAAACAAAAAGAAGCTTTTTTTTTTTCTTTGGAAAAGAAGAATAAGAATGGTTCAGTTACCTCCATTAAACTGGCATTACTTAGTAAATCCGAAGCTCTGAGATTGTGCCCATTATAATGAGATTTATGATAAATCGGTGGCATTATTCTCGTGTAACTGCTAGATCTAGATCGATCTGATATCTACAAAATAATCCATAGATTGAAATCAAATCAACACTCATCACATGAAAAATTAATAAAAGCAAATAACAGAACATAGCCAGACATTATAAATTAGAAATTAACTAAACTCACTTCTGAGACTGGACTATGTGATGGATCAGATAGACGCTGAGGGAGAGAACCAGGCTGGGTAGACCTCACCATCCTGCATCTCCCCTTTGTATTCTTCTTAGACCTTTGATCAGGTAAATCCTGTGGCATTTGAGGTGAAGGAATCCTGTTCATCTCCCAAAGAGCCGTGGCAAGCTTCCGAGCCGATACTGAGGTTTGAATTGATGGCTGGTACTGAGATGATTCAGATAGGCCTGTTGTTGAAGACGGTGACCCGGCATTCATCTTCCACATTGGAACTGGCGTGGTGGATCCACACCTCTTTCCAACCAATATCGCTCTCTTAAAGCGGTAATTTTTCAGCAGGGACGACGCCGATGATGAAGTTGAACAACCCCGTTTTCGGATCTTGCAAGGTCCAGTAATCAATCCGTTGGCGCCCACATCATGCCTCGGCATTCTGTGGTTAGCTCAGATAGCTTCCAACAAGAACAGATACAAAATCCTCGATATCTAAGGGTCTCTTTAAGCAAGAATGTGTCAGAATCCAGACAGCAAAGAAGAGATGAAGGAAAACAATTTAGAGGCTGGAATCATCAAACAAAGGAGAAATTTTTGAGCTGAAAATATAATGGACTAAAATAGTTTAAAACACTTGTGGTCGGCAGACATCCATTATAATAATCCCATTAAAGAACTTTGAGTCTCTAATAAAAGGAATGAGAGGATCACAGAACGGTCACGATAGATGTCTTCGGCTCTATCTAATAGTCTTTTGAAAAATCATAGCTTCGATGGCACAACAGCCATCAAATAGAGAACTAAACTAAATCCTGGAAAGACGACAAAAAAATATAAGAACGTTAGCCAAGCGTGCCGTCAACCTGCTAAAGATCTAAAACTCGAACCCTAGAAAAATCCAAGAGAAAGATGAGAGCGGGTAAGGACCTGATAATGGACCAGCTCCAAGAACACCAAAGGTGGAAGCTTGACGTGACATCTCTCTTCAGAGTAGTCAGAATACTCAAATGGCTGGTGCTGAAACCCTAGATCGAATCCAAAAAAAAGGTCCAAGTTTGAACTCTTTTATAACTAGAAGAAGGGCCACTATCTATTCTCAACACACAGAATCTTAGCAACTCATAAAAGACAGCAGCACTAGGGACGATAAAAATCCAAACTTTACCAAAGCCAAGCCTCGTTTCCTCCGAAAGAGCACCCAACCGCGACCGCCGAAGCTCTAAAACCCCCCAAAACCCAGCCAAAGACGCCACCTTTGAGTCCAGAATTCTTCTACTCCCATTAAAGGAAGACAACGGCCAACATTCCCACCTCTCTTTCTCTCCCTTCCTTTTCTTCCTCTCTTCTTTGGGCTTACTCTTTTATTCCTTCTCCTTCGAAAGCAGAGGAGTCCACAGAGAGGGCAGTCTGGCAGAGGATGGTGACAGGGGAGGTGGGGAACGCTTCTTAAAGACGATTCCAGAGAAAAGGAACGCGGCGTCCCCAAGCCCAAGCAGGCGCACGAGTGGGGGCCGATCCGCCCTTCTCGAACGATTCGCCCTCTTCTTCGCGATTCCAGATTTCTATAAGCCCCTGTTTTTCCTCTGCTTATCTTTTGGCCATAAATGAAACTGAGGAGGTTGTCCCCAACGTCAAAAGGATAGACCTGGTCTCACAATGGGATCAACGGTTCAATGAAACTATAAATGAATCGATGATGGCATCGTATGAATAATTAAAATATACTTAAAAATTTATTTGTTTCATGATAACAAATAAAATATTTTTTCATAAAATTTAACTAATTTGATAATTAATTTAAAAATTTTAAACTAAATTATTTTAATTAAAATAATATCCATAATAATATTTAAAATTAATTTTATATTATTTAAAAAAATAATACTTAAAAACCTTTAAAATAAAAAGAGACAAGAGACTAGAGAGGGAATTGGATTGGTCTTTAAAAAAAGAAAAAAGAAAAAAAATGTTTAACTTAAAAATTTAGAAAAAAACTCATAAAATATAATAATGATATTTAAATTATGTTGATTAAAAATAATTTAAGGGGCATTAAAAAACTAATTTTATATGTTTGTGATGGATTATCATATCAATAAAATAAATGAGTTAGTATATTCGATTTTGACCAAATAAATTATATAAATAATTTAATTAAAGAAAAAATTAATCAAAGGTCCATTTTACCAATTAAATTGATTGGTTTGACCCTTAGGCTATGTTTGAAATAGAAATAAAAGAAATATCCATGAGAAATATCCCCTGAATATCTTTCTTATCTTAAAAATCATAACTACGAAGGATGGCCGAAAATAAAGTTAAACATAGGGGATAACCTATATTTAACCATGGATTATTTCTTGAACTTATTCTCTATAGTCCGAAAAAATAGTTGGCTATTCCTTCAACTATTCTTAAGGATAAAATTATTATTAAAAAAAGTTGATTATTCCCTCGACTATCTCATGAATAAATTTTATCATGTACATTTATATAGAAATAGCTTTTTCTTTATCAAACATTAGCTTATGATTATCTCAAAAATAATTAAAGGTGCTATGGCTATTTTAAGGTCGCTTTCTATTACTTTGGAATCGGTGACATTGAAAATCTCATGAAAATGACCTTTCATTGATGTTAATTAAAGGGATAAACTTTTTATTCTCTACCTTTTGATTAGTTTAATGGGAATCATAAATTTATTCTTCTTCTTAGATCTATGGTCTTTAAGGAAAAGGATAGACACATGAGTGCATTTAGGAAAAAAGTTTTTCTATTTTTGCTAGTTTCTTTCTTGCAAAGATTTAGTATCCATAAACTTCCTAAGACCATTATATTTTAAATGATCCAGTTTATTCATTTGTTTAGTGGTGAGGATGCCATTAGACCCTTAAAACAAGCAATGTTGTTACTTTAACAAAATATAATAAAATAAGCTGTAAATGTAAAGGTTCTAAAGAAATATTATGAACAACTTATTTATGTAAACCTGTCTACCATCACCTTTGGTTACAATATATAAGCAGCTCAAGATGCTAAGGAATAGTATATGTTAATAGATTGATGCCATTCAATATTTAACTTTTTTTTGGCTAAATTAGTCAAAGATTTGGTAGAATATTTTACTTCAAGAAATGATGATGCCCTTCAGGAAAACGGGCGATGGAATATTTAATTAGCCTATTCAATGTATATGAAATGTTTTTGTTGTGGTGGTGATTTATCTTTGGCTTTGTAAATTAACACATGCACGATAAAAAAAAAAAACAATAATTGGATGTTAGCAAGTATAGTCCATATGCAAGCTAAGTGGTAGCCATTTGGTGTTATACTTTCATTGGCTGATAATTATTCTCTAGAATTATTTATTATTTCAAACATATTAAACTAGGGTTTAGCTTCTCTATTTGTTTTATTTTATTTTATTTTCAGTGAGAGCATTTGAATCTAAGCATTTAATCTCATTCATTCAATGCGTTCAGGTATATACCCATGCTTTTATGCTTTTGAATATTTTATTAACGACGGAATCATCGATCTAAAACCAGAGGCATAATAGCAAAGCCTACTAAACTAATTTATCGATAATTTCTCTATCTAAAAAAAAAAAAAATCAAAGAAACAATATATGCAATAATGCCTGTCAATCAAAGATGGCATGAATTGGAACCTACGCAGTGTGGTGGCGGGAAGTGGAACACGACTACGCTGGCTACCGTCTATATATCATGCTACCGTACGTAAGTGCTATTATTTAAATCCAATACATATCCAGTTATCAGCAATCCTGGAGTCAACCAAAAGATCGACACTCTTGCGTCCAGCAAGCATGCAGCGGCATAACATCGTGGCGTCGTTTACGGGGGGAAGAGATGTCTACTTTCTTGCTTTTGTCACCAAGCACGGTGAGGGACCAAGCAGCAGCCCATGGCAATCAACCAGTTTTTTTTTTTTTAATGTAGTGGGTGGGGACTGCTGATTTGGGTCGAGAAACCCTCACCACCTGATTGTAGTGTTGCATAAGCCCAGCATAGTTTGATGGTAATCTGTTATCATCTTAGCATATATGTCGTTGTTAATTTTGGAGGCGATTACTACTAACTAGTTGGTGCCAGTTATAGTTTTGTGCGTAAAGACGAGGCTAGCTAGCGCGTGTAAAAAAGGGGAACTTTTTAAGAATACATTGAAGCAGGATTTATCGATCGTAACCCTCGACTACCATCCATCCACCCATCGGCCCTCCCACTTGCCCCCGGCCTCGACCCAGCAAGCAGCTCTTTCTTCTTGCCTACCAACTGCCACCTTCCGTCTGCCTCCCTGCCTTTCTTCGACTGTCAACCCTCCACCTTCTTCGACCGTCGGCCTTCTGTCTCCTGACTCCCTAATTACTGCCGGCCGTCCCAGTTGCTCTACCCTTTTCGCGGCCTCCCCAGATCTCCGCCTCCCTGCCCGACGTACAGCTCTCCTCCCTCGTCCTCCACCAGTTACCAGTTAGGCCCATGATGTTCGCTTGCGCTGGTCTCTGGCCATTGGGCTTGTCGACCGTAAGTGCCGTGCCGTGCCGTGCCGCCCCGCCTCCTGGTCTTAGCCCTACTAATTTGCATGCTCTCCCGTCCGAAGAAACCCCCCCCCGCCTCCCGCCACCGATCAATCAATCCCTCGCCCATTAATTTCTCCCTCCCGTTCGGCATCGACTTGCGTATAAAAAGGAATGGGGAAACCGACTGAACCAGTTACTCAATTATCATCCACTCTACCAACGACCATGATTCAAGCACAACATCCCAAATTTAAATTAGAAAAGCACGCCGATCAGACCGTATTTTGGGACCTTTTATCTCATCTTCTATAGGTTTTCTTTTTATTCCATTTTTTAGCTTAATATGATTTTTAACTTTTATTGCATGTTTGTTGTGCTATGCAAGAACCTGTGAAATGTGATGATGCCTTATCACTATGAATAGATGTTTATGAGCGTCTGTGAGTGCACTGTAAATTTGCTGATGAAGCTTCACTCCACGTCGAGACTGCAAGAAGTCCCAGGGACAAATATTCCTGTGGGGACCCTTCGATGCTCAAATCAGTGATCAGAATTATAACCGTGAGCTTGAAGAAGCTTGAGAGAGAGATATCAAAATGCTCTATGAGTGTTTAAGTGTTCATACCTGATCAGAAGTCTCTCTTACCCATTTTATTGATGCTTGGAGCCTTGTCATCTAGTGATGGAATGAGTTACATGGAGTCTTATGATGGACGGTGACTTTGTGGACGGAACATCAGAATTAGTGGGATCTGTCCCATCTGATCTGGGTGATTGGAGCTTCATGATAAATGGTGACTTTTTGGACTCATCTAATCTGAGTAATTAAGGCTTCATGATGAATAATGACTTTTTGGGCTCTTTGCCAGAATTAGTGGGGTTTATCCCATCGAACATGCAGACCGCGGGCGGTTAGTGGGCCCTATCTTATCAGTCACGTGGGCTGTAAGCAATTGGTGGGCCCTATCTTGTCAGAGCTGAGGCCGCTTTGGAAGCTGGGGCTGAGTCCGAAGACGAGGCCGCCTTGGAGACCGGGGCTAGTCCGAAGATGAGGCTTGGAGCTGGGGTCGAGTCCGAAGATGAGGTCGCCTTAGAGGCTGTGGCCGCCGGAGACGCCGCTTTGGAGGTCTGGAGATGAGGCGCCTTGAAGCCTGGGACCGAGTCTGAAGATGAGGCCACCTTGGAGCCGGGGTCAAGTTTGGAGACAAGGCCGCCGTCAATTAATTAAGGTCGTTAATTTACACGTGGCTTTACTAGCCACATTAGATGCCCCCCGCTCCTGAGCTTTAGTGATCACATGTTCCATGTCCGCTAAGCGAAAGGAGCATAAAGTCTCTCACCATCATTGGGCTTTGTGTATCATTTAATCATCGGGGGCAGGCACACGCCTCCCAGGAGGTAGGGTCTTTTTGAAGTCCCCTCCTCATTTATGGATAGGTACAAAAAGTAATATCGCCCATAGAAAAATTGAGAAAATGCCTCTCGAGTAACGAAAAAGGTAGGGCGTCATTATTGAATTGCTATCACTAATGTCCCATCATTAGCGGCGGATTGCGCTCTCCTATATATCACCGAGGCGTCTCATCTTGGGCAATGAAGGGTTCTTTGACAGCTGGACATCGCCTTCACTCGTGGGCATCCATGTGGCATTGCATCGGTAGGACATTTCAAAAATTATGTATAAAGATTGTCCCGTTTGTATTCAAGCCTTTCACGCTTTTGGTACATTCTCTGTGCTCCTTTCGCCCTCTGAGTCCCAAGCTTTCTATTCATTCTTTCTAATTCCAGGTCAATCATCTTTGCTTTCTATTTCTTTATTTTCTGTATCCATGGACCATCGCACCAGTAGGAAAGGTAAGAGTCCCATGGTTGAGCCCTTTGAGGATGAGGTCCTCCGAGCACGGCGTCGGGCAACTGGTGGTATATCCATCCGTGAACGCTCGATGGCTATGACTCAGGCACCTGCTAGGGTTTCTTTGCCATCACTAGCTCATCTGGCATCTCCTCCGACTGCTACTTCTAGTTCGGCAGAGCCAGAGGGGATCACCTCCACCATGTCCTCTGGGAAGATAGAGGACCTTAGGGCTAGATATAAGGTCCCTAATTGTGTCTATCTTTCTGTTCCTGATTCTGATGACTGGATGACCTCTAGCCGATCTGGTGAAGTTTCCCTATACGAGAAATTTTTTAAGAGTGAACTCTACCTTCCTTTTCACCCCTTCATTCTTAATCTTTTAGATAGATATGACTTTATTCCGGCACAGTTAACTCCAAACTCCATTCGGATCATCTACGCCTTCATTGTACTCTGTCATTTTCATGGCATTTTTGCTCGAGTTTCTTTGTTTCAGGCCTTGTATAAACTCCGTCACCTTAATAAGGTTGGATGGTGGAGCTTCGCCTCCAAACCTAAAAGAACCCTTAACCTGGACTTCCCTCCAAGATCAAGGGATAGAAATCCTATTTTTTCTATGTACACATGGATGGAGTGAGGATGGGCTGGGGGAGTCCTTGGTGTTAGCCCTAACAAAAACTCAGCCGTGGATGATAGAGACCGAGAGATTTTTGATTTGTTGATGTCCTCCCATATTCCATCCTATCGGAAATTATTGTCCGAGAGTAACCTCCGCGAGGCCGGCGTAGCACCGACGTCACCAGCATCGACGCCCGATGAGCGCAATATCCCTTATTCATTCATCGACATTTCATTTTTTTTTAACCTTTGGTCTTCTATGCAGCAATAAGGTTTTTGTTGACCCAAATATTGATTTTGATGAATAACAAAAATTACATGAGTATATTTCTTATGTTACTAATGATTTTGATTAAGTGTTTTAGGAATTTAAAATATTTATTTAATTAAAATTTAAGAAAAATTGAGTTTAACCATATGTCTGGTATCCAGTGTCAAGTTTCAGTAATTAGAGCCAATTCTAGAAGTATTAGAATGATTCCAGATTGTATCGAAATAATTTGACACTTTCAGCACAGATTAGAGCTGACTCTTGCAGAGATTAGAGCCGACTTCACCAGAAAGATAGAAAGTCTCATTTCTGTGTTAAATTAGAGCCGACTCATATAGAGAATTAGAGCCGACTCTAATGGTTATACAGAGAGTGATTTTTGGGGGCTTCATTAGAGCTGACTCTCGCATTCACTAGAGCCGACTCTCGTATAAAAAGGTATTGACCACTCGAAAAGCCAGAGTTGATTCGTGATGAGTGGATGTTCCTGTTTCACAAACTCCCGTGTTAGAGCCGACTCCAAGTCTTGCTAGAGCGGACTCTAACCTATCAGAGGTGGATGTGTCAGAAACGACTCAAAAGTTTGACTTTTTTTCAATAGATTTCAACGGCTCTTTCCTATTCCATGCTAAACTAATCCTCAAGCATTTACAATGGCTAGTTTTCTTCTAAAAGAGGACTTAGAGGAGATTATAAACGAGAGCCAAGGGACCATTTCAAAAATAATGAGAAAACGAAAAAGGAAAGAACACAAAAGAGAAAAGAAAGAAAATAGAGTTCAAATTTGAAATCCCTTTTGTTCAAAACCGAGTTTAGAGAAATCCAAAGTATTTGAAAGTTCATCTTGAAGGATTTCTATCAAACCAAAAGGAGAAGAAAAGAACCCTAATTCTTCAAAAGTCTCTACATCAAGGATTCTTCCAAAGCTTCAAGCACAACTTGAGGAAGATCATTTCTAAGGAAAAGAAGAAAAGCCCAACTTCAGACATCTTCTAAATCAGACTCTTTTATTTCTATATTGCTTACACTGTCTTATTTGCTCATTTGAGAATCTTTATTTCTGTTGTAATCATTTCTCTATTATACTTATTATTGATTCAATCAGGAGATTGAATCTGGAGAGGCAATTTGGCATTGTTCAAGCTAGAAAGCTTGGGATAGGTTTTATGCTGATGATCCTATGAAAATCAGATGGGTTCATTATGATCCCATTGTAAAATAATAAGTTTAAGTTGTAAGTTTGTAAAATAACTCTATTGTAATTAGGGTGATTATAGTGTGGGACCAAGAGTTTTTTGGGAGTGGATGTAGGTGTAGCTAACACTGAACCACTATAAATTTCTTGTATTTGTTTGGCCTATCTTTCTTTCTCTCTACTCTATCTTTTATACTTTGTTTTGCATTCTTAGCACCATACTCATAGCATATATCCTTGTACACTATTACTTTGAGAAATTGCTTTTAAGTGTTGAAATATTTAAGAACCCAATCACCCCCCTCTTGGGTTGTCATCTGGGCCAACAATTGGTATCAGAGCCTGTGCTCATCCTTCCTTGATTTAACAATCAAGAGCTAAAAATCCAAATGATAGCTCAAGCTGGTTCTTCCTTTTTCTGAGGGACAATCCACCAATCGTTCACTATTATTTATGGCACTAATTACTCATATTAGAAAGCTAGAATAAGGATATTCACTCAAAATTTAGACCATGATTTATGGAGTATCATTATTAATGGTCATATCACTTCTACACACTCAGTATATGGTTCTATTATTCCTAAGCTCGAAAGGGATTGGAATGAGAATAATAGGAAAATGGCCCAGCTCAATGCCAAGGCCATGAATGTCCTATACTGCTCCTTGGATGCAAATGAATTCAATAGAATATCCACTTGCATCTCAGCCAAGAAGATATGAGATTGGTTGAAAGTTATTCATGAGGGTACTAACCAGATTAAAGAGTCCAAGATTAACATTCTTGTGCATAAATATGAACTCTTTAACATGGATTAGAATAAGTTCATCACTTGCATGTACACTAGATTTACGGACATAGTGAATGGATTAAAAGTCTTGGAAAGACCTATACTAACTCTGAGTTTGCTCAAAAAATTCTTAGGTCTTTTCCAAAAGCATGGAAAGCAAAAGTGATAGCAATCGAAAAAGCCAAAGATCTCAACAGTTTACCTTTGGAGGAGCTTTTTGGATCACTCATGATCCATAAACTCACGATGAAGCAACATTTGAAGGAAGATGTGAAGAAGAAAGGACTATCGCACTAAAAGCTGCTAAAAAAGAGAAGAATAGCAGTGAAGAAGATGAAGATAATGAAGATATCGCTCTTCTTGCAAGAAAGTTCAAGAAATTCATGCAAAGAAGGAGACATTTTCACAAAAGAAAACTTGATATAAAAATGGAAGGAGATAAGGAGAAAGAAAAAGATCTCGTGATTTGCTATAAGTGCAAGAAGCTTGGACATTACAAATCTGAATGTCATCAGCTCAAAAAGGGATTTAGAAAGAAAAAAAAAGCGTATGTTACAACTTGGAGTAACAGTAAGAAATCTTCATCCGAAGATGAACAATAAGAAGTTGTTAACATATGTCTTATGGCCAATGAAGAAAAGGTATGTTCTGAAAGCCCTACTTATGATTTTACTTTTGATAAACTTTATGATGCTTTCAATGAATTACTTAGTGATTTAAAGTTTTAAGAAAAAGGAACAAAGCTTTGAAAACTTAAAATCTAAGTCTTCTTAAAAAGAAAGATGAATTTAACATTGAGATTGAAAAGCTAAAATCTGAGAAGCAAGATTTGGAAAAAGCAAAAATACTATTTCTGCTGAAAATTAGAATTTAAAAAATGAAGTTAAAAAAAATAAGAATATTATTGACAAATTTAATTATAGCTCATAAAGACTTAACTTACTTTTAAATAATCAAAGAGCTGTTTTTGATAAAGCCGGTTTGGATTACAAACCACATAAAAAACAAAAACTAGTAAATAATTTCTTTGTTAAGAAATCAATTATCAATCATATTTTTTATTTTTGTTGTGGTAAGAAAGGTCATAAATGCTATATTTGCAATTATAATATATCTTATATAAATGCTGGTTATAAAGGTAAAATGATTTAGGTTCTAAAATAAACTATATTTTTTGCTACTAACCATGAAGGACCCATGAAGGCTTGGGTTCCTAAACATAAGATGTGATTGCTATGCAGGTGTGTCTTGCAGCCAAAGAATTAAAAAGAAAATGGTATCTTGATAATGGCTGCTCAAGATACATGACGGATAACAAAGATCAATTCATCACCCTTGAAGCCAAAAGAGATAAAGTGGTGACCTTTGAAGATAATGGTCAAGGTCACGTCATGGGTATTAATAAAAATTAGATCACTTCATCCATTTTTATTAAAAATATTTTATATGTTAATGGCTCGAAACATAATTTGATTAACATTAGCCAACTATGCGATAAAGGTTTCAAAGAATCCTTTAAAGCATCTATCTGCATAATATCTAATCCCATTGACAATAGCATTATCTTTGTTGAAAATAGAAATGGCAATGTATACTTAATTGACTTGGATAATTTATCTTCAAGTAATCATTGCCTAATTGCTGATAATGCTAAGGTAAATGAGATCGGATGGCTATGGCACCATAGATTAGGTCATACAAGTACATACTTAATTTCAAAATTGCTTACTATGGATTTGGTTAAAGGTCTTCCAAAATTAGATTTTAAAAACAATAGAGTTTGTGATGTATGTCAATTTGAAAAATAAACTATGAATTCTTTCAAATCCAAAAATATTGTTTCAACTTCTAGGCCACTCGAGCTATTACACATGGACCTTTTTGGACTTACTAGAATCACTAGTTTAGGAGAAAAGAAATATGGTCTTGTGATAGTAGATGATTACTCTAGATTCACTTGGATACTATTTTTAGCTCACAAATATAAGACTTTCTCGGCTTTTCTTAAATTCTTCAAGAAAGTCACAAATGAGAAAAATATTACCATAGTGTCTCTTAGAAATGATCATGGAACTGAATTTGAAAATTATTTATTTAAAAATTTTTGCATTAAAACTGACATTCATCATAATTTTTCAGCACTTAGGACACCTTAACAATATGGAATAATATAAAGAAAAAATAGAACTCTAGAGGATATGGCCCATACCATGCTATGTGAAAGCCAACTCCCAACATATTTCTGGATGGAAGCTATAAACACAGCATGTTACATCCTAAATATAGCCCTAATTAGACCAATTCTTAAAAAACTACCCTATAAACTATGGCATGATAGGAAACCCAATATTAGCTACTTTCATGCATTTGGTTGTAGATGTTTCATTCACAACAATGAAAAGGACAATATAGGAAAGTTTGATGCCAAGTCAGATGAAGGTATTCTTAGAATATTCTACATCTAGTAAGGCATATAGAGTATTCAGTAAAAAGCATTTGATTATAGAAAAGTTAATTCATGTAGTGTTTGATGAGTCGTTAGCATCAAGTTCTGAAAAGAAAGATGATGAGGAAGATACTAATATCCTTGGAAGATATTTTAAAAAATTCAATTTTGATGTTCTTCAGTTCATGAACCTGAAGCTAAGGATGATGACTCACCTAAGGATGATGATGTTGATACTACTCATAATGATACAGATCAACCTAGAGATTGAAGATATGCTTATAGTCATCCAAAGTACCTAATCATTGATGATCCATCTCAAGGTGTAAGAAGTAGATCATCCATGAGAAATATCAACAATCATCTTGCATTTGTATCTCATATAGAGCCCAAAATAATTGAGAAAACTAAAAAGGATAGTTATTAAATGTTAGCTATGCAAGAAGAATTGAATCAGTTAACTAGGAATAAGGTATAGACCTTAGTTGATAGACCTGTAGATTATCCAATTATAGGATCCAAATGGGGATTTAGAAATAAGTTAGATGAAGATGACACTGTTGTTAGAAATAAGACTAGACTAGTTGCAAAGGGATATAATCAGAAAGAAAATATTGATTTTAATGAAACTTTTGTGCATGTTGCTTGATTAGAAGCCATAAGGTTATTACTTATATTTGCATATTGCATGAACATTAACTTATTTCAGATGGATGTAAAAAGTGTATTTTGAATGGTTTTATAAATGAAGAAGTTTATATTGAACAACCATCTGGTTTTGAAGATCATGATTTTTTAAATCATGTTTTTAAGCTATACAAAGTACTTTATGGTTTGAAACAGACATCTAAGCTTGGTATGATAGACTTAGTAAATTTTTGATTAAAAATAATTTTTCTAAAGATAATGTTGATAAAACATTGTTTTTTTAAAAAAAGAAAAAGATTTATTAGTGGTACAGATTTATGTTGATAATATAGTATTTAGTGCTACTAACAATCTTTTTTGTCAAGATTTGCTAAGCTAAGCTAATGCAGGGAGAATTTAAAATGAGCATAATAGAAAAACTGAATTTCTTTCTTGGACTTCAAATCGAATAAGAAAGAAAGAGAATTTTCATTAATCAAACAAAATACACGAAGAAAATTCTTAAGAAGTTTGGAATGAAAATTGTCAAACCTCTTGGCACACCAATGAGTCCTTTATGCAAACTCGACAAGGATGAAGATGGTAAGAAAGTATATCAAAAACTTTATAGAGGTATGATTGACTGCTAGTAGACCAGATATCATATTTGTTGTATGCTTATGTGCTAGATATCAATTTGATCCTAGAGAATCTTACTTAATTGCTGTAAAAAGAATTTTTAGATATTTAAGCAGAACAAAAAATGTAGGATTGTGGTACTCTAGAGACTCATAATTTGATTTAATTGTATATTTTAATTCTGATTTTGCTGGTTGTAAACTTGATAGGTAAAGCACAAGTAGTGCATGCCAATTCTTAGGCTATAACTTAATCTCTTTGTTTAGCAAAAAGCAAAATTTAGTTGCGTTATCAATTACTGAGTTGAATATGTTGCAGCTGAAAGTTGCTGTATTCAAATTCTTTGAATTAAGCGATAACTTGAAGATTATGGCATCACACTTGATAGGATTCCTATAAGATGTGACAATACTAGAGCAATAAACCTCACCAAGAATCCAATTCAACATTCTAAACTAAACATATAGAAGTTAAACACCATTTCATTAGAGAATATGTTGCCAACAATGTTATTTGCCTTGATTATGTATGTATTGAAGGTCAATTAGCTGATATATTTATAAATCCCATGAGTGAAGAGAGATTTTGTTCTTTTAGAGGAGAATTAGATGTTTGTGATCCATTATAATAGATTTTAAACTCCTAAGAATGATTATCTAGATTTCAAACCATTTTCTTGAAAACTTTTTTATGTTTCTAAGAAAAATCATCTAGATGTTTGAATCCTATGATCCCCCATGTTTTGAGAAAAATTTATCTAGAGATTTATGCTTGGCTTGATAAGTTTCAGATCTTTGAAACTCTTATTTTTTACTGAAACTGTCGTAGAGCTGACTCCACTGGAATTGGAGTCAACTCTAGAGTTTACAACTCTCTATCTTTATTAGAGCCGACTCTAGCTACTACAGGAGCCGACTCTATTTCGAGCGCTGACTGTTTTATTGATGCGGAGCCGACTCTATGCTTTTCGGGAGCTGACTCTAAGTGGTTCCCAGTCAATATTTCTATGGCATATCCGATTCTTTTCCAAATCAAATCGTCTCCAAATCTTTTCAAACTTTCTTCCATACCTCTCAAACTTTCAAATATCTTTGATTCTCAACCTCCTTTGATCTCCGATGGCACTCAAGCATCGAGCATCGTCCATCGGAGTCTCCGTCACCACTAGAAGATGGTTCACGCATCGTTCGACGAGGCAACCCTCTTCATGCACGCCGTTGACTTTTTCTACCTCTAGTCCAGATGCTATTCTATCTCCACCCTTACCTCATATTGATTTTTTGGATGGAAAAGCAATTACAACTAGGAGAAAGGTAGACTTCCACTTCCTTGACCTTGAGGGTTTAATATTGAAAGGCTTTTGAGGGATATGGGCTGGAAAAAGGTGTGTTCATTGGATGTTCCTACCTACCCAGCCCTTGTAAGAGAATTTTATTGTAATGTTGGAAGAGGAGATGGTGGTTTAGTTAGTTATGTAAGAGGAACCTGAGTATACATAACTTCAAAAATTTTGAAAATATTTTAAAAATGCCTATTGATGGATTAACTGACATACACCCCTTTGATAGATGTGAAGCTTTATCAAGAATGCTAGGAAGAGAAGTAAATGAATTGGAAGATGTTTTTGCCAATCAACTGAGCTTGGAGTTGAGGTTGTTACACAATATCTACAGTAAATTCTTTTTCCCAAGACTGAAAGATTTGAGTATGTTCTGAGAGAGATGTAGCCATCATGGACTATGCGTTGACTAGGAAACCAATAAATTTAGCCGGAATGATGATTGGATACATGGTGGAGGCTAGCATGAAGAAGAGGTCAACTCTACCCTATGGGATGATGTTGACACTGATTTTTAGAAGCCAAGAGGTAGATATTTTAAACAATGAGCCACTGAAGAAGCTGAGACTTACTGATTACTATAATATCTTCACTCTACATGGTGCGGACACCAGGATCAAGCAGAGGATTTTAACCCTCTGTGGATATCTGATTAGTTATGATTCAAGTCTTGAGTTGAGAAATAAAGTTTAGTTTATTTTGAGTCCCGTCCAGTTCATTTTATTCTAAATTAAGTCATATCCAGTTCAGTTTATTTTAATGTGAGTCCTGTAGTAAGTTCATCAGCTTACAAGAGGAGATATCAGTATTGGAGCAGAAGACAAGGCCATCACAGTCAGACAGAGCAGCGGCTAAATTTAAGTTGGCACCACACCTACTTCAAGCAGCCCATATGCCACCTAGCAAAGCAAGCAACCTTCCCGATCTAGATGATCATCTTTCCCATATGGACACTATAGATTTCATGCCAAATTAAGTTGCCGCTGATTACATCTCAATCATATCTAGAAGATCACCTGCTTCATCTGGATGCCACAGATTTCATGCCTAATCCAGCTGTTGTTGATTGCATCTAGAAGATTACCTTCCTCATCTGGACACTGCAGATTTCATGGCAAATTTGATTAGGGCACCTTTTTTTTCTTTTCTCTCTTTCCATATCTGTATTTTCTTGGGCCCCAAATCTCTTGCTCTATAAAAGAGATCATCTTGTATGAATGATGTATCTTTTATTATTAATCAATCAATACAAGTTTTGAGTTATTGTGATTTTTGTTAATTGGTTCTCTGGTGCTCTTGTTTCCCTCCTCCTGCGCATGCCAACATCCCAAGTCTCCAGAAGAAATCCTGGCCGCCACCTTTGTCTTCCAATAGTGGACGCCCAAGAGCCCTTGGCCGGCCTCCCTTTTTTCTACTCCTTCCTTGTCTCATTGCCTCTATTCTAAATTTTCTCTATTATTATTTAACCCTTGTATGGTGATCTTGCAGATCTCTCAGTAGCCATGAATCCAGGATTCAAGGTGATCATCATTCAGGTCAGCGGATACTTGGTCGCAGATCCGTGGGCTCAAGGCTTGGTCATCTAGGGCGTATCTGCCAAGCAGAGCAACCCCTTCAACACTTTGATCTTTCACCTCTTGCTAGGTACACCCCTCTAATCTACTAGTAACTTTATTGTAGGAGAGCAAGCCCTACCGGGGCTTCTTAGCCTTAGCGATCCTTTTTCCCTATTTTTTTTGGAACTATTTCGCGTGCGGATTTACTGTGAATTTTCTAAATCCCTCTTAGGCTATTACTTTGGAAGAATAATCAACTACAACTATTAATCATTAAAAAAATTACTTGCATGCGAATCGGTCCTGCATCAGTTTGGTATCAGAGCATAGTTAGGGCTTAATTTTAATTTATGTTATTATCAGTATATCATCTGTTAATTGAATTATTTCTACCTGTATACATATCAGAAAATTATGGAATTTATTTCTCTAGATTCATTATAATTTAAAGTATTTTTTATTATTTTTTGAGAATTTAATTTGATTTGTGAAAAAAAAATTCTGAGATTTATTGCTATTTACATATTTTATTAGGGTTTATATTTTACATGTCATTCATCTGCATTAAATTACTCTTAAGGGCTTTCATTGATGTCAGATAAGGGAGGGATTGAGACCCCTTCCTTGGCCCAAAACAACGACCCGTGCACTCCGATCCCAAGCCTCTAATCTAAAACTGAGTAGCAACTTAATTGACATTTGCCCTAGAGGGCTAGGGACACCAACAGTCGGTTTAGTATACTGGAGGAGACTAGTACAAATCAATCTGGCGTGTGCTCTGAAATTGTGTCTAGAAGGAAGGTCAAATATCAAATGACTTAAGTGGAGTGTTGGGGTTATTCTAATTAGGCACCTGTAATTTACGGGACGAGCCTCCCCCCTTCCATCTGTTCCAACTGGCCAATTGAAGAGTTACTGTTAGATTGGCTTGCATTAAGTCAAATCCTTTACTCTAGATGACTAGGTCTAGCATACTGTAGTCCGAGTCAGTCTGAGTCTTGTATGCTTGATTATGCTTGCATGTGCACTAGATCAAGAGCATCTTTTCGCCTGTCACCACCTCCATTACAGGCTGAACCCATGGCTAACCAAAGTATTGATGATCACTTAAGGATCATCACTGAACAATTAGCCCAAATGAACCAAGACATCAAGCAATCTGAGGCTAGATTAGGGTCCAGGTTCGATCAAGTTGAAACTAGGTTGGGCATCCTAGAAGAAGCCCATGAGCCCCACACTGGTCTTATCATGAGACCCCACCTCATCCTAGGAGAGCCCAATAGCCTGACCTCTGCATAAGGCCAAACCCTAGGAGACCACTTCGACCTGATCCAATCCTAGATGTCCTCCCTAGGAGACCCAATCATGAGGCAGTAGACCAAGAAGAAAGAGTCCTTAGAAGTGTCAGACTTGAAGCACCTACTTTCGATGGCTCTATGGACCCTAAGGACTACCTAGATTGGGAGGAAGGGATGGACCAGTACTTTGACCGGTACGACATGTCTGAAGAGCGTAAGTTTAAGTTTGCCAAGCTCAAGTTAGTACGACAGGCTAGGTTATACTGGGCCACTTTAGAGGGAAGGCAACTATTAGAGGGAAGAGACCCCATAGTCACCTGGCACGCCATGAAGGTTAGACTTAGGTCCAATTATGTCCCCACATCGTATGAACAGAGCCTATTGGACCAGTGGGAGGGATTAATTCAGGATAGTAAAACTGTGAATGAATACATTGCTACATTCCAAGAGTATATCATGAGGTGTAATATCATTCAGTCTGAGGAAGTCACCATATCCAAGTTTAGGTATGGCCTGAGAGCAGATATTCAAAGAGAACTCTACCTAAGAAGGGTATACGATTTAAAAGAAGCTTACCAAGTTGCTAGGGATTATGAACATTTTCAGAGAGGGCCACCCTATCGTAGATCAAAGGCTACCAAGAGCCCTAGCCCATATCCAGGATCTAGCCAGGCCTATCCTAGTCGTCCCAGACCTACCCAGTACTCAGACCCCCGCCAGACTTTTTCGAGTTGACCCAACACTAGCCGACCCAGTACGAGCTGAACTGAGTTGAGTCGACTCCAGAATAGTACCCCTATACCCTAGAGAGAGGATAAGGGCTAATCTGTAGAGGTCCAAAGAAATTCCATCCCCCAGATCAAATGTTTTAGATGCAACAAACAGGGACACATGATCAGCTAGTGCCCAGTTAGATCCCTTCACATAGATGAGTTACCTGAGACTGAATCCGAGTCCCTAGTTGAGCCTGAGGGAGAGGTCTATGAGGCTGATACCCATCTGATAGATGAGTACGATGGAGAGGAGGAAACATTTGAGTCTAAGACCTAGTAGGAGTGGTTAGATGTATCTTGACCCAGACTCAAACTAAGGACCAGGAAGATTGGCGTAGGACTAACAGCCTACAGACTTTTGTTAAGATAGGAGATAAGGTGCTCAAGATCATAGTGGATAGCGGGAGTTGTGTCACTGCCGTCTCTGCCAATACAGTTAAGTCATTAGGATTGGCCACAGGTCCCCATCCTAGTCCCTATAAGGTCTCGTGGATAGATTCCACCTCTATCCTAATCAAGTCCAGATGCCAAATACTAATTAAATTGCAAAATTATGAGAAAAAGGTCTGGTGCGATGTAATTCCTATGGGTGTTAGTAGCATTATATTAGGTTGACCTTGGCTTTACAATCATGATGCCACCATATTTGGTCGATCCAACATCTGCTCTTTTAAATACAATGGGAACAAGTATGTGATACATCCAACTCCACCTAGGGACCCAATCAAGAAAGGATCTAGCAACCTTAAGGATAGCAAGCCAAGAGTTAATCTGATCAAAGCTAAGGAATTAGAAAAGGACATCACTGAGGGTAATCCTGTTTGAATTTTGACCACTAAAAGATCTATGAATCAGTCCAAAGGAACAACCCCCAGAAGTAATTGAGATCCTAGAGGAGTTTAAGGATGTCTTCCTTGAAGAATTGCCTGATCAGTTACCACCCCTAAGAAACATCAACATGCCATTGACCTGATCCCAGGATCCACCCTCCCAAACCTTCCCCATTATAGGATGAACCCCACTTAGCATCAAGAACTACAAAAACAAGTGGGAGAATTACTTAGGAAATGTTTCATTAGGGAGAGCTTAAGTCCTTGTGCAGTTCCTGCACTATTAACCCCTAAGAAGGATGGTACTGAAGAATGTGCATGGACAGTAAGGCCATCAACAAAATCACTATCAAGTATAGGTTCCCTATCCTCAGACTAGATGACATGTTGGACATGATGGCGGGTGCCACTATCTTTTCCAAAATAGACCTTAAGAGTGGCTACCATCAGGCCAGAATTAGATCAGGGGATGAGTGGAAGACTGCATTTAAGACTAGAGATGGTCTGTTTGAATGGGTCGTGATGCCTTTTGGGCTGTCAAACGCACCTAGCACATTCATGAGAATCATGACCCAGGTCTTGAAAGAGTACACAGGAAAATTCTTAGTGGTCTATTTTGATGATATATTAATTTATAGCAAGACCAAAGAGGACCATCTTAACCATCTCAAATTAATCTGTCAGACTCTTAGAGAGAATAGCCTATATGCAAACCTTAAGAAGTGTGATTTTATGACGCATAGGGTTATCTTTCTAGGTTTTGTGGTAACCCCAGAAGGTGTTTCAGCGGATCCTGAAAAGGTTAGGTCGGTCGTAGAGTGGTCGGTACCCATGAACGTCCACAATGTCCGCAGCTTCCATAGCCTAGCAACCTTTTACAGGAGATTCATTAGGGATTTAGCACCATCGTCGCACCCATCACTGATTGTATTAGGAAGGGTAATTTTGAGTGGACTAAGTCAGCTAATAAGGCCTTCCTAGAGCTTAAGGATACGATGACTCATGCACCCATACTTAAACTTCCAGACTTTTATAAGGTTTTGAGGTTGCATGCGATGCGTCGGAGTAGGCATAGGTGGAGTGTTAAGCCAAGAAAATCACCCCATAGCTTTCTTTAGTGAAAAACTAAATGACGCTAAACTTAGATATTCCACCTATGATAAGGAATTCTATGCGGTAGTACAAGCCCTTAAGTATTGAGACATTACTTACTACCGCAGGAGTTTGTCTTATTTTCTGATCATGAGGCACTCCAATTTCTGAACTCCCAAAAGAAGCTAAATTCTAGGCACGGCAAATGGGTTGAATACATTCAGGCATACACTTTTGTCCTGAAACACCGTGCCAGTATAGAAAATAAGGTAGCAGACGCCCTAAGCTGTAAGTCTTTGTTGTTGAGTACTGTTAGCACCGAAGTTATAGGATTTGACAGGTAAAAGATGAGTATGAGACCTATCATGGCTTTGGTGAAATTTATAAGATCCTTCAGCTAGGGCCATCCAGTACCAGTGGAGATTATACCATCCATGGTTACCTTTTTAGGGGCAATAGACTTTGTATCCCTAGGACGTCACTTAAAGAATTCCTAGTCTAGGAAACGCATGCTAGGGGATTAGCTAGTCATTTTGGAAGAGATAAAACTATTCTAGCGATAGAGAACCAATTTTACTGGCCAGGATTAAAAAGGCTCATTGCCCTGATAATAGCCCGATGTCGAACTTGTGCTGTTGCAAAACAGCAGAAGCAGAACACCGGTCTATATACTCCTTTGCCAGTGCCTAATTGTCCTTGGCAAGACCTTAGTATGGACTTCATTCTAGGATTACCTAAAACCCAGAAGAAGCACGACTCCATCTTTGTAGTGGTTGATAGGTTATTTAAGATGGCTCATTTCATCCCTTGTTCGCAAACCTTTGACGCGTCTAGGGTAGCCCGACTTTTCTTAGACAGCGTGGTCAAGCTCCATGGCCTACCTAAGACCATTGTTTCTGACAGGGATGTTAGGTTCACCTGCTACTTTTGGAAAACACTATGGCATCTGTTAGGGACCAAACTTAATTTTTCCATAGCCTTTCACCCCCAAACGGATGGGCAAACTGAAGTGGTAAACTGTAGTCTAGGAAATCTTCTTAGATGCCTTGTAGGCGAACACCTAGGGACGTGGGATTTATTACTGCCTCGTGCAGAGCTCGCCTACAATAGCTCAGTGAACAAGTCCACGGGCAAAAGTCCATTTGAGATAGTCCATGGGTACAAGCCCAATCATCCACTTGATCTAATTCCTTTACCCCTCCACACACGAGTCTCAGAGTCCGCACAAGCATTTGCACAGCATATCAAAGACTTACATAAGGACATTAGCCAGAAAATAAATCTAAGTAATAAAACTTATAAAAGACTGGCTAACTCCCGAAGAAGAGCCAAAGAGTTGGTGTAGGGGATTATGTCATGGTTAGGCTTAGGCCTGAACGGTTCCCATCAGGTACCATTAAGAAACTTCACGCTCGCAGAGCTGGTCCCTTTAAAATAATAGAGAAGGTAGGACCCAATGCCTATGTGCTAGATCTGCCCTCGGATTGAGGCATTAGCTCTACCTTCAATATTGCAGACCTAGTAGAATATAGGGAACCGACAGCGATTCCTAGTGAGTACTTTGGACCTAACCCTCCTTTCATGAGCGAACCTACCCAAGAGTGTCCACCACCAATTTTACCTGAGCGAGGAGAGCGGATCGAGCGTATCCTAGATGATCAGCCATTACGACCCGGAACCACGGTTATCAATGCTACCTAGTCCGATGGCAGGGTCACCCCGAATCTGACAATTCATGGATTACTCGAGAGGATTTGCAACACCTCGACCCGGATCTACTAGAGAGATATTAGAGCCAGAATGACCCATACTCGACGGGGTTGAGTTCTTCCCATCCCAGGAGAATTGGTGCGGGCACCAGGATCAAGCAAGGATTCTTAACCCTCTAGATATCTGATTAGTTATGATTCAAGTCCTGAGTTGGAAATAAAGTTTAGTTTATTTTGAGACCCGTCTAGTTTATTTTATTCTAAATTGAGTCCTATCCAGTTCAGTTTATTTTAATGTGAGTCCTGTAGTAAGTTCATCAGCTTACAAGAGGAGACATCAGTATTGAGCAGAAGACAAGGCCATCACAGTCAGACAGAGCAGCTGCTAAATTTAAGTTGGTGCCACACCTACTTCAAGCAACCCACATGCCACCTAGCAGAGCAAGCAACCTTCCCGATCTGGATGATCATTTCCTCATCTGGACGCTACAGATTTCATGCCAAATTAAGCTACCGCTGATTGCATCTCAATCATCTCTAGAAGATTACCTGCCTCATCTGGATGCCACAGATTTCATGCCTAATCTAGCTGCCGCTGATTGCATCTAGAAGATCACCTTCCTCATCTGGACGCTGCAGATTTCATGCCAAATTTGATTAGGGTGCCTTTTTTTCTTTTCTCTCTTTTCATATCTATATTTTCTTGGGCCCCAAGTCTCTTGCTCTATAAAAGAGACCTTCTTGTATGAATGATGTATCTTTTATTATTAATCAATCAATCCAAGTTTTGAGTTATTGTAATTTTTGTTAATTGGTTCTTTGGTGCTCTTGTTTCCCTCCTTATGTGCGTGCCAACATCCAAGTCTCCAGGAGAAACCCTGACCGCCACCTTTGTCTTCCAATAGTGGACGCCCAAGAGCCTTTGGCCAGCCTTCCCTTTTTTCTACTCCTTCCTTGTCTCTTTGCCTCTAGTCTAAATTTTTTCTATTATTCTTTAACCCTTGTATGGTGATCTTGCAGATCCCTCAATAGTCATGAATCCAAGGTTCAAGGTGATTGTCATCTAGGTCAGCAGATACTTGGCCGCAGATCCGTGGGCTCAAGGCTTGATCATCTAGAGTGCATCCGCCAGGCAGAGCATCCCCTTTAACACTTTGATCTTCCCTCTCTTGTCAGGTATACCCCTCTAATCTACTAGTAACTTTATTGTAGGAGAGCTAGCCCTACCGGGGCTTCTTAGCCTCGGCGGTCATTCTTCCTTATTTTTTTGGAACTGTTTCGCGTGCGGATTTACTGTGAATTTTTGGAATCCCTCTTAGGCTATTACTTTGGGAGAATAATCAACTGTAATTATTAATCATAAAGAAAAAAGAAAAAAAATTACTTGCATGTGAATCGGTCCTGCATCAGTTTGGTATCAGAGCATAGTTAGGGCTTAATTTTAATTCACGTTATTATCAGTATATCATCTGTTAATTGAATTGTTTCTGCCTGCATACACATCAAAAAATTATAAAATTTATTTCTCTAGATTCATTATAATTTAAAGTATTTTTTTTGTTATTTTTTGAGAATTTAATTCGATCTGTAAAAAAAATTCTAGGATTTATTGCTATTTATAGATTTCTAGATTAGGGTTTGTGTTTTACATGTTATTCATCTGCATTAAATTACTCTTAAGGGCTTTCATTGATGTCAGATAAGGAAGGGATTGAGACCCCTTCCTTGGCCCAAAATAACCACCCATGCATTCCGATCCCAAGCCTCAAATCTAAAACTGAGTAGCAACTGAATTGACATTTGCCCTAGAGGGCTAGGGACACCAAAAGTTGGTTTAGTGTACTGGAGGAGACTAGTACAAATCAATCTGATGTGTGCTCTGAAATTGGTGTCTAGAAGGAAGGTCAAATGTCAAATGACTTAAGCAGAGTATTGGGGTTATTCTAATTAGGCACCTGCAATTTACGGGACGAGCCTCCCCTCCTTCCACCTATTTCAACTGGCCAATTGAAGAGTTACTGTTAGATTGGCTTGCATTAATCCAAATCCTTTACTCTGGATGATAAGTCTAGCATACCGTAGTCCGAGTCAATCTGAGCCATGTATGCTTGATTGTGCTTGCATGTGCACTAGATCAGGAGCATCTTTTCGCCCATCATTACCTCCATTACAGACTGAACCCATGGCTAACCAAAGCATTGATGATCGCTTAAGGATCATCACTGCACAACTAGCCCAAATGAACCAAGACATCAAGCAATCTGAGGGTAGATTAGGGTCCAGGTTCGATCAAGTTGAAACTAGGTTGGGCATTCTAGAAGAAGCCCATGAGCCCCACACTGGATCTGATCATGAGACCCCCCTCATCCTAGGAGAGCCCAACAGCCTAACCTCTGCATAAGGCCAAACCCTAAGAGACCACTTCAACCTGATCCAGTCCTAGATGTCCTCCCTAGGAGACCCAATCATGAGGCAGTAGACCAAGAAGAAAGAGCCCTTAGAAGTGTCAGACTTGAAGCACCTACTTTCGATGGCTCTATGGACCCTAAGAACTACCTAGATTGGGAGGAAGGGATGGACCAGTACTTTGACTGGTACGATATGTCTGAAGAGCGTAAGTTTAAGTTTGCCAAGCTCAAGTTAGTACGACGGGCTAGGTTATACTGGGCCACTTTAGAGCGAAGGCAATTATTAGAGGGAAGAGACCCTATAGTCACCTGGCACGCCATGAAGGCTAGACTTAGGTCCAATTATGTCCCTATATCGTATGAACAGAGCCTATTGGACCAGTGGTAGGGATTAATTCAGGGTAGTAAAACTGTGAATGAATACATTACTATATTTCAAGGGTATACCATGAGGTGTAATATCGTTCAGTCTGAGGAAGTCACCCTATCCAAGTTTAGGTATGGCCTGAGAGCAGATATTCAAAGAGAACTCTACCTAAGAAGGGTACATGATTTAGAAGAAGCTTACCAAGTTGCTAGAGATTATGAACGTTTTCAGAGAGGGCCACCCTATCGTAGATCAGAGGCTACCAAGAGCCCTAGCCCATATCCAAAATCTAGCCAGGCCTATCCTAGTCATCCCAGACCTACCCAGTACTCAGACCCCCGCCAGACTTTTCCGAGTCGACCTAACACTAGCCGACCCAGTACAAGCCGAACTGAGTTGAGTCGACTCCAGAATAGTACCCCTATACCCCATAGAGAGGATAAGGGCATATCTATAGAGGTCCAAAGAAATTCCAACCCCAGATCAAATGCTTTAGATGCAACAAACCGGGACATATGATCAGCCAGTGCCCAGTCAGATCCCTTCATATAGATGAGTTACCTGAGACTGAATTCGAGTCCCTAGTTGAGCCTGAGGGAGAGGTCTATGAGGTTGGTATCCATCTGATAGATGAGTACGATGGAGAGGAGGAAACATTTGAGTATGAAGACCTACTAGGAGTGGTTAGATGTATCTTGACCTAGACTCAAACTAAGGACCAGGAAGATTGGCGTATGACTAACATCTTACAGACTTTGTTAAGATAGGGATAAGGTGCTCAAGATCATAGTGGATAGCGGGAGTTGTGTCAATGCCATCTCTGCCAATACAGTTAATTCATTAGGATTGACCACAGTTCCCCATCCTAGTCCCTATAAGGTCTCATGGGTAGATTCCACCTCTATCCCAATCAAGTCCAGATGCCAAATACTAATCAAATTGCAAAATTATGAGGAAAAGGTCTGGTGCGATGTAATTCCTATGGGTGTTAGTAGTATTATATTAGGTCGACCTTGGCTTTACGATCACGATGCCATCTTGTTTGGTCGATCCAACATTTGCTCTTTTAAACACAATGGGAACAAGTATGTAATACATCCAACTCCACCTAGGGACCCAATCAGGAAAGGATCTAGCAACCTTAAGGATAGCAAGCCAAGAGTTAATCTGATCAAAGCTAAAGAATTAGAAAAGGACATCACTGAGGGTAATCCTGTTTGGATTTTGACCACTAAAGAGATCTATGAATCAGTCCAAAAAGAACAACCCCCAGAAGTAATTGAGATCTTAGAGGAGTTTAAGGATGTCTTCCTTGAAGAATTGCTTGATCAGTTACCACCCCTAAGAAACATCCAATATGCCATTGACCTGATCCTAGGATCCACCCTCCCAAACCTTCCCCATTATAGGATGAACCCCACTGAGCATCAAGAACTACAAAAACAAGTGGGAGAATTACTTAGGAAAGGTTTCATTAGGGAGAGCTTAAGTCCTTGTGCAGTTTCTGCACTATTACTTGCATACGAATCAGTACTGCATCACTACACCGCATGGGTTTCCAAAAAATTAATGATCAATGGCAAAGGCGGAGACCGAGTGATATGCTAGAGCTAGTTAGAGGAGCCAGAGCTGTTGATGATGATGATGACATTGAGGAGGTCCCCGGGCCTTCAGCACCTGCATCTGGACTCTCTACTTTTAGACCATCTTTTCTACCACCAGGACCTAGTTCATCATCAGTATCACCACCTGTAGCATCTACTAGACCTTCCTCTGCTTTTTCTGCTAAGCAAGAGGAAAGGATTAATGAGAACTTTAGAAATCAGCTTTTGGGGATAAAGCAGTTGGTTTACATTGTGAAGGAGAAGTGGAAAAGATTGAGAAGTCAATTAATACCTTGGCTGACGGTTTGAAAACAGAATTGCAAATCATTTTAAAAAAAAATCAGAGGTATTAGTGATAATTCAGACATCTGCTCCAACTGTAATGTAGAGCTTCAAGGCAAAATTGATGTAGCTACTTCCAAAGTTGAGATGTTATTGAATGAATTTTTAAAGACTCAAAAGTATGAAATAGGACAGATTCTGGAGGAATTGAAAAGACTCTTAAGATTTTGAAGTGAATGTCCCCTTCCTCTCTTGCTGATCCAGCCAATCCAATCAAGCCAACTCAATCCAACAACTCTATGCTATTTACCCTAGCTTACTTTTGGAATTCTATAGTTAGAATCTCATAGAAATCTTAGCTTGTACTTAGGATTTAACTTAAAGTCATGTCATGTTGTTGTTGTACTTGTTTTACAATTAGTTTGTACTTCACTTGACTTGTACTTTGTTTTATGAAAGAAATGAAAATGTATAAACTTTTAATGAATACATTATTGATAATATCGGTGGAGATTGTCTGCATTTCAGGTGCAAAGAATTGGTCGCCCATCGAGTCCTTTAATCCAGTAGGCTCCTCAGTGAAGTGCTTCAGTGACTCGATAGAGCCCCTCCCAATTTGGAGATAGCTTGTCTCCCTTCGTTGGCTTAGATATCTTGGCCCTTCTGAGGATTAGATCTCTAGGGCGAAATATCTTTGAACGGACTCGAGGTTGTAGTATTTTACTGCTCGCTAGCGAAATGCATCCATTCTGAGCCGCGTCCAGTCATGTGCTTCATTGATAAAGTCAAGATTGGCTCTCAGTTGAGTGGGATTGTCTTCTTTATCATATGACTCCACTCAGGGACTCGAAAGACTGATCTCCACAGGGATAACCGCTTCTGATTCAAAGACGAGGCTGAAGGGAGTTTCTCCTGTGGGGATCCTTGGAGTTGTATGATATGCCCATAGCACGATTGGGAGTTCCTTCACCCATCTATCTCTGTACTCATCCAATCGAGTCCTGAGTCCCTGAAGGAAGGTCTGATTCATAACTTCAGCTTATTCATTGTTCTATGAATGGCCAACAAAAGTGAATCGGTGGCAAATATTCAGCTCAACATGTCTTGAAAGTAGCATTGTCAAATTGCCGGCTGTTATCGGTAATAATGGTGTGGGGTAACCCGAAGCAATGGATGATAGACCTTTAGAAGAAGGACTTCACCTTGCTCTCGGTAATTTTGGCTAATACCTCAACTTTGACCCATTTGATAAAGTGGTCGATGGTGACAAGTAGGAGCCTTCGCTGATCCAAATTTGGGGCAAATGGTCCAAGGATATCCATCCCCTACTGAGCAAAGGGCCACGAGATCGAGAGCGGGTTCAGTTGAGAGGCTGGTTGTCGCTGAACATTGGCATGTCGCTAACAGTTATCGCACCTCCAAACTAGCTCGGCAGCATCTTTTCGCATAGTGAGCCGATAATATCCCTAGCGGAGAGCTTTGTATGCTAGCGATCTGCCCTCCAGATGGTTCCCGCGTATGCCTTCATGGATCTCTCTAAGGTTATAATCGGCGTATGCTGGACCAACACATTTGAGGAGGGAATAAAAGAAGGACCTCTTATATGGTTGCCCATTTAGTAGCACAAACTTGGAAGTCCTCCACTTGAGCAGCCTGGCTTCTGCACGATCAGCGAGAAAAGTGCCATCAGTGAGGTAGCGAACGTAAGCATCCATCCACATCAACTCCCGTATGACTAACAGGACCTCTTCCGCGATGTCGATGCTTGGAGTTTCCAGATGCTTGACATAAGTTCTTCCCAAGGTGTTGTCCACCAAAGTGGCCAGCTGTGATAGGACGTTAGCTCTAGCGTTTTTGCTTTTGGGAATGTAGCTGATGCTGAAATAGGTTAATGAGGAGGTCTGTGATCTGATCTTATTTAGATATCGAGACATGATAGGGTCTCGAGCCTCTTACTCTTCGATGATTTGACTGGAGATGAGGTGGGAGTCGATGAAGGCTCTGAGGTGCTTTACTTCAAGCTCCCGCGCGAGTTTTATTCCAGTCAATAAGGCTTTATACTTGGCTTGATTATTTGTAGATTTAAAGAGGAACCGAAGGGCATACTCTAATATGGTGACTTTCGGGCTCGCAAGAATAAGACCTGCTCTACTCCATTGAGAGTGGAGGCATGGACATGGAGGATCCAGGTCTCGTTGTCCAGGTCTCCGTTGCACTCTTGGGCTCAGCACATGAGCGCACTATTGGGGATTCTTCATACTGCTCCTCAGTCTAGGTGCATTCAACCAAGAAGTCCGCCAACACCTGGGACTTCAGGGCTGATTTTGACTGAAATGAAAGATCAAACTCTTCCAATTTGATTCTCTATTTAGCCAATCGATCAGAGGTGTCAGGACGAGCTAGGATAGCTTTAAGGGATTGGTCCGTGAGCACCACAATCGGATAGGCTTGAAAATATGGCCTGAGGCACTGAGCAAAGATGACTAGTGCAAAGATTATCTTCTCAATTTTTGAGCACCTGACCTCTGTATCATGGAGCACTTTGCTAATATAATAGACAGGCTTTTGTGCTCCATCAGAATCAAGGTGCACAAGAATGGAGCTGACCGCTTCTGAGGAGGCGGCAAGATAAAGAAAGAGTCTCTCCCCCTCCCTTGGCTCTAACAGCAATGGTGGAGTGGATAGAAAATCCTTCAGCTCTTCAAAGGTTTTCTAGTAATCCTCCGTCCATTCGAAGCCATTTGCCTTGCGTAGAGCTTTGAAGAAGGATAGGCATCTTTCGGCTGATCTTAATAGAAACCGGCTAACGATGGCCACTCTTCTGGTGAGCCGCTGCACCTCCTTCTTATTGATTGGTTGTCTTATATCAAGAATGGCTTGAATCTTCTCTGGGTTCGCTTCAATCCATCCCTCGCTGGTCACTAGAAAACCCAGAAATTTTTCAGTAGTGACTCCAAAGGCACACTTATGAGGGTTGAGCTTCATTTAGTAGCGCCGAAAATTATTGAAGGTTTCCTCCAGATCAGCAACATGATCGGCGATACGGGTGCTCTTGGTCAGCATGTCATCTACATACACCTTAATGTTGCGCTTATTTGATCTTTGAAGACCTTATTCATTAATCTTTGATAGGTGGCCCCTGCATTTTTTAAGCCGAAGGGCATTACCTTATAGCAGTAAATGCCCTTCTCGGTGACGAAGGAGGTATTCTCTTCATCCTCCGGGTCCATCCTTAATTTATGTATCCGGAGATGGCATCAATGAAGCTGAGGAGCTTGTGACCAGAGGTGGAATCCACTAGTTGATCAATCTGAGGCAGTGGAAAGCTATTCTTCGGACATGCTTTATTAAGGTTGGTAAAGTCGATGCAGATTCTCGAACTTTCGATTGCTTTACGGACCATCATTACATTGGCCAGCCAATCTGGATATTGTGCTTTCCAAATGTGGCCAACAACAAGTAGCTTACTAACTTCTTCATCAATGGTCCTCTGCCGCTCGGGAGCGAAACTTCTCTTTTTTTGATGGATAGGCCGGTACTTTGGATCAATATTGAGCTTGTGGGTAATTACCTCCGAAGGTATGCCGGGCATGTTCGACGTTGACCAGGCAAGGAGCTGATTCTTTGACTCCGTAGGAAGAGCTCATCGATCTGCACTATCTTTGCTGGGTCATCTCCTAATGGGAAAGTCAACAAGCGCTCCGCCAACTCTCCTCTTCTCTCTAACACCCTAGGGTCGAGCAGATCTAATGTTGGTGGAATCATCGCCTCCAGGGGGCTAGGAGCCATATGATAGTATAGCTGTACCAAATTTTGCTCCCCGCACATCTCGCTGACCCCTTCACTGGTGGGGAAACTAACAATAATGCGTTTGATGGATATCACCGCATCAAGGGTGTTTAAGCTAGGTCGCCCAAGTATGGCATTGTAGGCCAATGGCACCCGGACCACCAGGAACTTCATCAAGACTGTGCTTTGATACGGTGGTGTCCCTACCATAATCATTAGGGTAATCTCGCCTTCCACCTTCACGGAGTCTCCTGTAAAGCCAACTAGAGGCACTGTCGTTAGAGGAGTTGGGAGATAAACCTATCCGAAGAAAAGCATCATAAGTAAGTATGTCTGCGAAGCTCCCACTATCAACTAAATTTTTTTTTACTGGATGCTTAGCGATTATCATAGAGATGACAATGTTGTCATCAGTTAAATTATTTACCCTCGCTAACTCCCCTTTAGAAAAGGGATTATATTTTCTATGCTCTCAACCTCCCTTGGTCTCTTAGAAGAAGAAGCTATCCCCCAGGAGATCATGCCTACCGTCTTCTTCGTTGGAGCATTGTTGGATTGGATAGGCGAAGGCCCCATTAGCACTGGAATGGTTGGAAGCCCTCCTTTCTGGATGAATTTCTTGAGGTAGCCCCTTTGAATAAGCTCCTCGATGGCATGCTTCAAGTTTTGACAGTCTTCTGTATCATGGCTATAGTCTCGATAAAAATGGCAGTATCAGCTTCTGTTGCATGCGTAGGGATGGAAATTTTCTTCGTTTGGCCGTTTACCCGGCCGGTACCATTTTTAACGGGTCAAAAAATCTCTGGTCTAACGGCTTAACGGGTAACGGGGATTACTCGTTAACGGCTAAATTGGTAAACGGCCCGAGGATGGTATTCTTTGCCCCATCCCCATCCTCGTTAGCTTTAATATAATATATTTAAATTATATATATTAATAAATTAAATATTTAAAATTTAAAATAAATAAATATATATATAGTAAAATACGTTTGAATCATTCTCTATCTCTCTTCTCTTCTTCTTTCATGCAGTCAAATCTATTAGTATTTTTTATTTTTTAATAAATTATAAAAATTAATAAAATAATTTTATTTTTTAATATAAATGGCCAAACGGGTACCTAGTGGGTACCTGTTTACCCAACCTGGTATCCCCATCCCCTCTTTGTTAACTATAATAGCTTAATGGGGCAAAAAATGGGGACATTTTTTCTAACGAAAATGGGGACCGGAAGAGGCCGCCTGGGCCATCCTCGGGCTGTTGCCATCCCTACGCGTGCGGCCTCCTTTTTCAATGAGGGCAGGCACTGAAGGTAAGGCTCGCTCTCAAGAGGATGTGAGATCTAGGGGCGAGGAGAGGTGTGAGGTTGCCTTCCCTGAGGGTAAAGCTCCGGTGCCGATTATCTGGTCGGCGCGGGGGCTCAGGCTTCCTGGGATGAGGCTCACTTGGCTCTACGCGAGCTGGCTTCTTGTTGGATCTCCCCTCAGCTTTCCTTTGCATGAAGTTAGCCTCGTCGGCACGAATGTATTTTTGCGCGCGACTTAGGAGCTGAGAGGCTTCTTGTCTATTGAGTAAGTGAAGCGAGAGGAGCGAAGTCCCAGCTTCAGGGCCAAAGTGGCCACAGCATCATCGAGGTGATACACATACAGGGCCACCATCTTGAAATGGGCCACAAAAACTTTTAAAGGTTCTCCCTTCTTCTATCGAACGGAGAACAGACTATCTACCACCTAGAGAATCCTTCGATGGGCATCAAAATGCATCAAGAAAGTCTTCTCCAACTATCGGAAGGAGTTGATGCTGCGCAGAGGTAGGCGAGAATACCAAGCGCGCGTAGCCTTCCACATGGTGGTAGGAAAGCAATGCATAGAAGGATATCAGTCACCCCTTGGACTTGCATGAGAGCCTTGTAGCTCTCGAGATGGTCCAATGGATATGGGTGCCATCGTATAGATCCAACTAAGGGAGGCAAAATCTGGAAGGGACAGGCTCTTCCATAATACGGTGACAGAGGGGTGGACGAGTGTCGTAGTCCACCTCTGACTGGTTGTTGAGTCTCTGGCTAAGCTCCTCCAATCGTTGGTGTCGCTCCTCCAATCGCCGGTCCATCTTGTAGTTGATATCCTCAGCCAATGACTGAGAAGATGAGTAGGGGGTGTGGTGCCAATGGTGGTGTTCCCGCTCGGGTTCCTTTTCGTTGCGTCGCCAGGTAGAGGAACTGCTCGAACGGCGGGCGGGGGACCGCAGTCTCTTGAAAGCTTCACGGTGGTGGTGCTTAGGTGAAGCATGATAACGGTGAGCCTCTTCCTAAGGAGATCTTCCATGGGTAGACTATTGGCTAGCTGGTGCAGCTGCCGCAGAGGGCATGAGAGGCCTGGGTTGCTGCTGAGTGGCCATTGAGCATTGCTCCTGCAGCTCGTGAACTGCTGCAACCAAGGCTTGAACTTGTTGATTGAGGATAGCCAGTTGGTTAGGTAGAGCAGCTAAAGTTGATGATGAAGGAGGAGTAGGAAGGATGGCCTCCTGCTGTTCAGCACGATGTGGATGCCCCGCGATATAACTGGCGGAGGCCTCTGGAGTACGCATCACCATCATGGTTGTCTTAGAGAAGACTAAGGCTTATAGCTCAGTGTGATAGAGCTCTCCTTCCTTCAGTGTGTCCTTCTACCTGATGCGCCAATCTGATGATGCCTTATCACTATGAGCTGATGTCCATTAGCGTCTGTGAGTGCACTGTGAACTTGCCGATGAAGCTTCACTCACTCCACGCCGAGACCTGCAAGAAGTCCCTGGGACCGGATATTCCGGTGGGGACCCTTCGATGCTCAAGTCAGTGATCAGAATCATAGCTGTGTGCTTGAAGAAGCTCGAGAGAGAGATCAAAATGCTCTCTGAGCGTTTGATTGTTCATACCTGGTCATGGATCTCTCTTACACATTTTATTGATGCTTGGAGCCTTGTCATCTGGTGATGGAATGAGTCACGTGGAGTCTTGTGATGGACGATAACTTTATGGATGGAACGTCAGAATTAGTGGGATCTATCCCATCTGATCTGGGTTATTGGAGCTTCATGATGAATGATGATTTTTTGGGCTCATCTGATCTGAGTAATTAAGGCTTCGTGATGAATAATGACTTTTAGGGCTATTATCAGAATTAGTGAGGTTTGTTTCATCGAACATGCAGATCGTAGGCAGTTGGTGGGCCCTATCTTATCAGTCACGTGGGCTGCTAGCAATTGGTGGGCATTATCTTGTCAGAGTTGAGGCCGTTTTAGAAGCTGGGACCGAATTCGAAGATGAGGCCGCCTTGGAGGCTAGAGCCGAGTTTGAAGACAGGCCACCGTCAGTTAATTCTGATCGTTAATTTACATATGGCTTTATCAGCCATATCAAGATGCGTTATATAGATATTCTAACGCACGTAACTCCAAATTTGTATATGATAAGTATGGTGATATCTCTGAACTTACTATAAATTGGATCCATGGAGTGGCATGTGTTTGAGAGATTTTTCTTAAACAATTTAAAAATTACAGTCAATCTTACTAGCTATGACAAATAAAATTAAATAATTATTCATTTAATATTAAAAGAAAAATACTATATGTAAATTCTTTCTTTTTTTTCATTTTTTTTTTTTTATTCCCGTCGCCACGGATCCCAGACCGAACGCAGCAGCAGCAGCTCAGCATGTTGACGCGGTCCCGTTGAAAGCTCAAATTAATCGACACCTTGGCCCCGTTGCATTCGGAATCTGAGCACGATTCTTCCACCACCACAAGTTAGGCAGTCGTTAATTTCAAAGTCTTTTTGTCGGTCTGCAGACGTCGGGATATGGTAGACAGACCCCATGTTTGCCATTTCCCCTTCTTCTCGACAGCGACTGTCCCAGCCTTCTTGTACACGGAACAAACCTAATGGAACACGAAGAAACGGTCCCTTTGTGACGCCCCGGTCTCCAAAGTAAACAAAGCTCTTCGTTTTGTCGTATCCCCTTAATCATTCTTGCTCGAAATAAAACAGGGGACGTCATAATTATAATGGTAGAGCATTTTGAGGGCCCTGAGGGTATTTAAGAATCTAAGACCTCTCTTGTCTTATGGCTGCATCTTTCTCTTCCTTCCCTTTCTCAAGGAAGTGAGCTCTAGTCTCACGGGCCAGCACATGCCCATGGTCCAGAGAAATGATAAGGGTGCAATAATGTGCTTCCCAGAAGTGTCTGCTTGCATGCAGCTGGTAGGATTGCGTGAGACGAGTGTGGGCCAGGTGGTATGTTTGTGGGAATGGTCTGATGCGCGCAAAGAGAAGCAAGAGGCAGAGGGTATAATAATTTGAAGGATGCCATTCCGGTTGATAATTTTCCTCCAATAAAACAGAGGTTAAAAAAAAACATATTGCCAGAGATGATAACCGCTAGTGGCTCAGCGAAAATATTGCAAACCATGATGTTACTTTGGATGCACGGCCTCCAGATGGCAAAGATGTCGAAGGACGCTAAAGAGATGGTGCGGAAGCGCAAAAATAATATTTATTGGAAGTGTTCGGCTAAAGATGTTTTTTTTTTTTTTAACTCATTCAAATGCCTTTTAACCCTTTATATCACCTTCTTATTGTTGACGCAAGATCATCTTTCTCGATCTCTCGCGGGCGTTCGATTGCCTTTTTGGTAAGTCTAAAATCTTTTAGTGGGCTCTGCTCTAATTGAAATCCTACAAAAAGTCCCAAAGGCCAATAATTTCAATGAAAATCCTTCGACACTTAAATCAGTGTTCTAAGTAATAATCATGAGCTTGTAAGAAAGCTCGAGAGATTTAGAGCACTGCTCTGTGTAAGTGTGTTTACTTGCATTGAGTGCTTTACTTGGGTTTTCTTTGCTTACCCAGTCAGGAGTTTCTCTTACCTATTTTATAGATATTTGCAAGTCTTGAGGCATTACCACCTATCAAAGAATGCACGGTGAGAGAAGCAATATCTCCCTCGTGGCATGTCAGAGCTAACAAGCGATCTCACCTCAGGTGCAAGTGGCTGCAGCTGGTTAATGGGCCATATCTTATCAGACGTGGATGATCGAAGTGAGGTTGGCGGACCATATCCTGTCAGAAGTGGATGGTTGCATTGTAGATGAGCCAGGTCCCGCCTGAAGTGGGTGGCCGCGTGGTAGGTAAACCATACGAGCTGTCCCTATATGAGATCTTATTGGAAAGGCCGGCTAGAGGCGCATCCCTGGTGATCGAGTCGGGCCCAATCCGGGAGGCCGACTAGGGGTGCAACCCGGATGGTCAAGTTAGGTCTGACCTGGGAGGCCGACTGGGGGTGCAGCTTGGGTGATCGAATCGGATCCAACCCAAGAGACCAACTGGAGGAGCAGACTGAATGGTCGAGTCGAGTTCGACTGGGAGGCATAGACCGGATGGCCAAATCGGGTCCGACTCGGAAGGCCGACTGGGAGTGCAATCCGGGTGGTCGAGCCGGGTCCGACCTGGAAGGCCTACTGAGGGCGCTTCAAAAGGTTGGGTCCTATCCGGAAGGCCGACTGAGGGCGCTTCAAGAGGTTGATCACCGCTGTTGACCGAGTATGGCTTTGTCAGCTCAATTAGATGATTCATACTGTTAGTTGATCATGGCTTCATCAGGTGATCTTCACTGTCGATTGAGTGTGACTTCATCAGCTAAGTCACTTATATTTTTAAACTTCTTTTTGTTTAGGGCACTATCTGTTGGGCCTGGTGTGGTGCTATCAAGGCCCAGGTGGCTAACTTGTATTGGGCTGGGTTTGAGTCCAAGGGTTGAGATTAAATCAAGTCACGGGTGTACACGGGCTTGGGGATTAGTTTAATCTCATTGGTTTAGTCCATGGAAGTTTTTTGTTGAGTCTGGGCCTGGCCCACTTCGTGGATGTATTTAAACCCTAGTCTCTAGGGTTTGGATGGAAAAGAGAGAACAGATTCTTTTCTCCCAAAAATTCCCTTCTCATCATAGGGCGGCAGCCCTTTCTTTCTCTCCCCATCTTCCTCCTTTTCAAGAAGTAAACCTAACAGGATTAGAAATCCTTAGTTCTAGTTCTTGTTGAACGGGGAATCCCATTGCTATTCATCAAGGTCTAAACCTAACAGGATTAGAAATCCTTAGTTCTAGTTCTTGTTGAACGGGAATCCCATTGCTATTCATCAAGGTCTAAACCTAACAGGATTAGAAATTCTTAGTTCTAGTTCTTGTTCAACGGGGAATCCCATTGCTATTCATCCCGGTCTTAAAAACCTAACACTATCTACATGTAACAAGAAGTATAATTAATTTTTTTATAAAAAAAACTCATATAAACCATGTTTATATATGATGACAGCACAAGAGGCCATGAAGATTTTCTTTATTTTTGTTTTATAAGTCGGCTAATTAATACTCTAAAGCTATAACCCTTCAAACATAATATTTGGCATAAAATAGAATTACTTTTCTTAAAGGCCACTAGATAGTTGGTTTTAATCATTCGGCCGTTGGTGGTTTACACACAAGTTGCAACAAGGTGGTAATGAGATGATTAAGGTAAAGTCTAAGCGAAGAAGTCATTATGTATAGATCTAATCTATCATGGGCTATAATAGTATATAGATAAGAACCAAAATAATATATTTACTAATTGACTTGGTCTACCAATCATCTGGTACAGGAAGTCTACATACGAATGGCTTCAAACAAGGCCCTTGACCTGAAATCAGAGCAGCTAAGCACCTGGGAGAAGTTTGTAGAATCTCTCATCATTCTCACCGGCAGAAGCACATGCCCCATCTTCCTGCTGTCCCTTTGCTAGGCTAAGACAAGTTCCACATAATAATGCACCACCAATTCAAGAAGAATCAGACGTTTTTACAGGCTTTAAGATGGATGGTAATAAAGAATATAGCATGAAAAGATTGAAAGCTTCCGGAGAAGTTGTGGGATATAACTATTAATGAGCTGCATGTCAATAAGTAATAGGATATTTGGATGGTGAAGCTTAGACCAAAAAAGAGCAGAACAGCAGAAACTCAGAACATTAATAGGTATACGATCCATCATGAAATAAAGAACCTATCAGAAAAGCATGAGAACCGAAAGGATGTTGGGGAGGGATGGGGGGTTGGTTTGTATTCTTTTTTGAAGAAACTTGAGGCAACTCATCAGCTCATTTCACCATGATGAAATGGGATGCAAAACAAAGAAAAGGAAATAAAATGGTGGACGGAATATTAAGCATTCCAGGAAACCTAAAGAATACCCTCAAAGGTCTCCAACCAAACAGCGTCAAATAATCTTAGAGAAATTCAGCGAAAACATACAAGATCGTAGGTGTAATCCCCTAGATTTCGCAATTGCTCGTGAGAATTATCACGAGGTCAGATGATAGACTCCAGATAATTGAATTCCAGATATATCTTAATTGCTCGTGAGAGTTATCACGTGATCAGATGATATGATAGACTTTAGATATTTAAATATCATGTATATCTAATTACAGAGTCCCTTGATTTGGGGACTCTGCAATACCTATAAAAGATGGGTAGAACCCTCCTCCCCACCATACGTGGGTGCCCCCTTCTCATCATCTCCTCGTGCGGACTTCTTCCCAGCGTGCTTGTCTCTGGTAAGTCCTCTAACCATGCATGAGAGAGAAGAATTGAGAGAGAGAATAAGTGAAAAAAAAAAAAAAAAAAAAGAATCGAAGAGGAGGGAAGCCGGGTTACAGAACCCAGCTCTCCCCTTCTCTTCTCCGTGAAGATTGGTTCAGGCCCGGCGGCGTGCCCGCCGCCTCGCCGGGCCTGAGCCCCGGCCGACGACCCCACCGGCACCGGGGGCGGCGTCCGGTGGGGTGCCGGAGAAGAGAGAGAGAGAGGGGCGGAGGAGGGAGAAAGAATTACCTGTGACGAAACCGACCGGCGGTCCGACTCTTGGTTCGGGCCCGGCGGTGCTCGCCGCCTCGCCGGGCCTGGGCCTTGGTCGGAGACCTCCACCGGCGCCGGGCGTGCGTCCGGTGGAGGTCCGGCCGGCCATGGTGGCCGGCCGTGCCGCCGGCGTAATCCGTAAGCCGCGGAAAGTGAGAGAGAAAGAGAGGGATAGGAGAGAAATTAGAGAGAGAGAGGAAGGGAAGGCCTGCGGCAATGGCCGGCTTTGGTCCGGCCAATGGCGGCCGGACCGACGCCAATTTGGCCGGAATTGGCGCCGGCACCGTGGAAGACCGCGGAAGAAAAAAGAAAGAAAGCTTAAATTGATAAAATTGTAGAGAGAGAGAGGGGGAGGTTGGCCGCGGCGGCGGCCGGCCACGGTCCGGCCAACGGCGGCCGGACCGCCTCCAATTTGGCCGGCGGCGGCCCTGGCCGCCGGCATGCATCCGGCTCCTCTGTTTCTTTTGAAACAGAGGAGCTGGGTTAAAAAAAAAAATTAATGGGCCGCTGGGCCGTTGGATGTTTGGGCCTGTTGGGCCGTTTCTGAGCCCAGTTTGAGCAGCGTTTTGGGCCTTGTATCGGGCCGAGAATGATAAAATAAAATATGGCCCGAATCAGGATTTATTCTAGTTTCTGGGAATAATTTTATTTCCCTATTTGGGTGTATACATTGAGAGATATTCAAGCCCAAAGTTGGGCCCGTGAAGTGGTTTGGGTAGATTTAAGAATTATTTTATAATTCAGATTTTAGGAATTTAATAATGAAAATGATTATGTAGGTGCCCAGGAGTCCAATTAGCTGGGTTATCAAGTGAAATTCGTGTACTGAGGTAAGTAAGTCAAGTATTATAATTTTATTAATTATTGAATTTGTGAAAATTACAGTTAAATATAATTATGCTAATTTGGCAAAATCATGTTATTACTATGATAATATGTAATCATGATAATGACAGTAAAACTTTATGTGTCACCTCGGTTCTCACATGACAGATTCACATGACAGATTATCACACACATGACAGATGACAGACACTGGTACCAGAACCCTTCCTCTTAGGGGATGTTTAAGAGGGCTACACATGATGTGTACATGACAGATGACAGATGACAGACACTGGTACCAGAACCCTTCCTCTTAGGGGATGTTTAAGAGGGCTACACATGATGTGTACATGACAGATGACAGATGACAGACACTGGTACCAGGACCCTTGGTACCAGGACCCTTCCTCTTAGGGGATGTTTAAGAGGGCTACACATGATATGTAATGTAAAGAAAAATAATGACAGTATAAACAATGTAATTGTTATTGAATTAAGCTAATTGATCTGATGACATGAACCTATTGATAGCCTGATAAATGAAATTTTGAAATTATATTAGGCTTACTTATTGAGTGTGAGCTCATAAAATTCTCATAATGTTTTTCAGAGCCTCAGGAATGAAGATGGATAATTGAGATAGAAGGAGTTTTCTATTAAGAAGACTTAGTTTTATCATTTTGATTTAGTTCAGATTTATTTGTAGGGCAGATAGCCCAAGACTGATAATTCTGGTTTGTAACAAATCATGGATATGGAATTTGCTTTATATTGATTTATGTGATAAGTTTAAGACGCCTTGCATGCCCGGCATGCGGCGGGTTGTCACCCTAGCTCAAATTTTTGGGTCTGGGGCGTGACAGCTTTAGTGGTATCAGAGCCAGGTTATGACAGTAGGGACATATACATGATGACACTTTAGGCAAAACACTAGAGTGACATAGAGACAAATTATAAATTTAAAGGAATCTCAGAAATTATGCTTTGAAAGCCTAACAAATAATGTTTACAGTGATATTAATTACAACTAATTTATCAGGAGATAAGAATGGCACGTCGCACTAGAAGTCGACAAAATGATGAGAGTTCCCAGGTTGGTAATGCTGGCCAACCAGGAGGTCTAGAAGCCACCGAAGCTGCTGCCCCTGCCAATTCAGTTGGGACTGATCAGCAGCAACCCCAGACCGAGATGCTTCAGGTTCTCTCGGGTATGGCACAGTCGATGCGGGACTTGCAGCACCAGATTCTGCAGGCTTAGTCCGCTCAGCCTGAGTTCAGTTTTATTGGTGGTCAGAAACACCTAGCCTCAATGTTCATATCAGTAATGCAGCTGGAAAGTATTTGATGAGTGGTGGTCAAGGATTTCTTGCTGTAGTCAAGGACCTTCAGCAAGAAGAGACCAAGTTGGAGGATATTCCCATAGTTCGAGAATTTCCAGATGTCTTCCCTGAGGATTTGACTAATTTACCCCTGATCGGGAAGTCGAGTTCTCTATTGATCTAGTTCCTGGAACTGGGCCTATATCAAAGGCCCCTTACCGTATGGCCCCGGCTGAGCTAAAAGAACTGAAGAATCAACTGCAAGAGCTCCTAGATCGAGGATTTATTAGACCCAGTGCTTCTCCTTGGGGTGCTCCAGTCCTATTTGTTAAGAAGAAGGATGAGTCTTCGACTCTGCATTGATTACCGGGGAATCAATAAAGTAACAGTGCGAAATAAGTATCCTCTGCCAAGGATTGACGACTTGTTTGATCAACTTCAAGGAGCCCGGATATTCTCAAAGATTGATCTTAGGTCCGGGTACCATCAGCTTAAAGTCAAAGAAGGGGATGTACCAAAGACAGCATTTAGAACCAGATATGGCCACTATGAGTTCTTGGTGATGCCGTTTGGGTTAACTAATGCCCCAGCAGCATTCATGGACTTAATGAACAGAATTTTTAAACCATATCTGGATCAGTTTGTGGTGGTTTTCATTGATGATATTCTGATATATTCCAAGAGCCATAAGGAGCATGAGGACCACCTGAGAATTGTGCTACAGATTCTGCAAGAGAAGAAGCTTTATGCCAAGCTGAAGAAGTGTGAATTTTGGTTGGATCAAGTAGCTTTCTTGGGTCATATAATCTCTAAAGATGGTGTATCTGTGGACCCGAAAAAGATTGAAGCTATCACTAACTGGAGCCGACCTACCAATGTGGCAGAAATCAGAAGCTTCTTGGGATTAGCCGGGTATTACCGAAAATTTGTGGAGAATTTTTCTCGCATTGCTCTACCCCTAACTCGCTTAACCCAAAAGCGAGTGAAGTTTGACTGGACAGTAGAGTGTGAGGAAAGTTTCAGGAGTTAAAGCAGCGCCTGGTGTCAGCTCCCATTCTTGTTCTTCCAACGGGATCTGAAGGTTTCACTATATACACTGATGCCTCTCGAAAAGGATTGGGATGTGTTTTGATGCAGAATGAAAGAGTGATAGCTTATGCCTCCAGACAACTGAAACCTTATGAGCAAAATTATCCTACTCATGACTTGGAATTGGCTGCTGTGGTTTTTGCTCTTAAGATTTGGCGGCATTATCTATATGGAGTGTCGTGTGATGTGTATACAGATCATAAGAGTTTAAAATACATTTTCACACAGAAGGAGCTGAATTTAAGGCAGAGGAGGTGGTTGGAACTATTGAAGGATTATGACCTGAATCTACAGTATCATCCTGGGAAGGCCAATGTAGTAGCTGATGCCTTGAGCAGAAAATCCTCTTCTGAGTTAGCTGCTATGATTACCTCCCAGCCTCACGTATTGAGAGATCTGGAGAAGTGGGAGGTTGGTCTGAGAGTACAGCAGTCTGATGGACTTATTGCAGCACTTGTACTCCAGCCGACCTTAGTTGACAGAATCAAGTCCTCCCAGATGGAAGATCCAGAGCTACAAAGGATTAAAGAAGTGGTACAATCAGGAGTTCAGAATGAATTTTATATAATGGATGATGGATCCCTGAAATTTGAAGGAAGACTTTGTGTGCCAAACAGTGAAGAGCTAAAGGCTGAAATTTTGAAAGAGGCTCACTACTCTCCCTATACTGTGCATCCAGGTGGCACTAAGATGTACAGAGACTTAAAGGAAAATTTTTGGTGGAAAGGCATGAAGAGGGAGATTGCTCAGTATGTGGCCAAGTGCTTGGTGTGTCAGCAAGTGAAAGCCGAGCATCAAAGGCCTGCAGGGCCTCTTCAGTCTCTGATGATTCCACAGTGGAAATGGGAAAAGATTACAATGGACTTTGTGACTGGTCTGCCCAAAACTCCTAAGAGCAACGATGCAGTTTGGGTCATTGTGGACAGACTAACAAAATCAGCTCATTTCCTACCTTTCAGAGTTGGGGTCTCTAGTGAAAGATTGGCTAATTTGTATATTGAACAGATTGTGAGACTCCATGGTGTTCCGGTATCTATTGTATCAGATAGAGATACCAGGTTTGTGTCCCAGTTTTGGAAGAGCCTTCATAAGGCCATGGGAACCAAACTAAACTTTAGTACAGCCTATCATCCCCAGTCAGATGGACAATCAGAGAGGACCATACAGATTCTGGAGGACATGTTGCGAGCCTGTGTGATGGACTTGGGTGGAGCTTGGGATAACCACTTACCTTTGGTGGAGTTTGCATATAATAATAGTTACCAAGCCAGCATCCAGATGGCTCCATTTGAAGCTCTGTATGGTAGGAGGTGCAGATCTCCTATATGTTGGGATGACGTGGGGGAAAGAAGTTGCTAGGCCCTGAGCTGATTCAGCAAACAGTAGATAAGGTGCATTTGATCAGGGAGCGTCTTCGTACAGCTCAGAGCAGGCAAAAGAGTTATGCTGATGTCAGAAGAAGGGAATTGGAATTCCAGGTTGGGGATCATGTCTTCTTAAAGGTATCACCAACCAAAGATGTGATGAGATTTGGGATTAAAGGAAAGCTGAGTCCACGTTATATTGGACCTTTTGAGATCTTGAGCAGAGTTGGAGAGGTTGCTTACAGCCTGGCACTGCCTCCGATTCTATCTGGGGTACACAATGTTTTTCATGTATCTATGCTGAGGAAGTATATCTCTGACCCCAGTCATGTCATAGCATATGAGCCTATACAGTTGAAGAAAGATTTATCATATGAAGAGCATCCTTTGCGTATCGTAGACCGCAAAGATCAAGTTCTAAGACGGCGTACCATTCCCTATGTCAAGGTGCAATGGAATAATCATTCTGAAAGAGAGGCTACTTGGGAACTGGAAGAAGAAATGAAAGAAAAGTACCCACGACTATTTGTATCTTAAAATAGTTAATGATTGAAAACTGTTAACTTTAGTTGATTGTTAGTCCTTGGGACAGAAATTTGGACCTTTATTTTTATAATAAAAGTTATCAATTTCGAGGCCGAAATTTTTATAAGGAGGGGAGAATGTAATCCCCTAGATTTCTCAATTGCTCGTGAGAATTATCACGAGGTCAGATGATAGACTCCAGATAATTGAATTCCAGATATATCTTAATTGCTCGTGAGAGTTATCACGTGATCAGATGATATGATAGACTTTAGATATTTAAATTTCAAGTATATCTAATTACAGAGTCCCTTGATTTGGGGACTCTGCAATGCCTATAAAAGATGGGTAGAACCCTCCTTCCCACCATACGTGGGTGCCCCCTTCTCATCATCTCCTCGTGCGGACTTCTTCCCAGCGTGCTTGTCTCTGGTAAGTCCTCTAACCATGCATGAGAGAGAGAAGATTGAGAGAGAGAAAAGTAAAAAAAAAAAAAAAAAAAAACGAAGAGGAGGGAGAGCCGGGTTACAGAACCCAGCTCTCCCCTTCTCTTCTCCGTGAGATTGGTTCAGGCCCGGCGGCGTGCCCGCCGCCTCGCCGGGCCTGAGCCCCGGCCGACGACCCCACCGGCACCGGGGGCGGCGTCCGGTGGGGTGCCGGAGAACAGAGAGAGAGAGAGATGGGCGGAGGAGGGAGAAAGAAACCTGTGACGAAACCGACCGGTCCGACTCTTGGTTCGGGCCCGGCGGTGTGCTCGCCGCCTCGCCGGGCCTGGGCCTTGGTCGGAGACCTCCACCGGCGCCGGGCGTGCGTCCGGTGGAGGTCCGGCCGGCCATGGTGGCCGGCCGTGCCGCCGGCGTAATCCGTAAGCCGCGGAAAAGTGAGAGAGAAAGAGAGGATAGAGAGAAATTAAGAGAGAGAGAGGAAGGGAAGGCCGTGGCCGGCTTGGTCCGGCCAATGGCGGCCGGACCGACGCCAATTGGCCGGAATTGGCGCCGGCACCGTGGAAGACACGCGGAAGAAAAATAGAAAGAAAGCTTAAATTGATAAATTGAGAGAGAGAGAGGGGGGAGAGGTGGCCGCGGCGGCGGCCGGCCACGGTCCGGCCAACGGCGGCCGGACCGCCTCCAATTTGGCCGGCGGCGGCCCTGGCCGCCGGCATGCATCCGGCTCCTCTGTTTCTTTTGAAACAGAGGAGCTGGGTTAAAAAAAAATTAATGGGCCGCTGGGCCGTTGGATGTTTGGGCCTGTTGGGCCGTTTCTGAGCCCAGTTTGAGCAGCGTTTTGGGCCTTGTATCGGGCCGAGAATGATAAAATAAAAATATGGCCCGAATCAGGATTTATTCTAGTTTCTGGGAATAATTTTATTTCCCTATTTGGGTGTATACATTGAGAGATATTCAAGCCCAAAGTTGGGCCCGTGAAGTGATTTGGGTAGGATTTAAGAATTATTTTATAATTCAGATTTTAGGAATTTAATAATGAAAAATGATTATGTAGGTGCCCAGGAGTCCAATTAGCTGGGTTATCAAGTGAAATTCGTGTACTGAGGTAAGTAAGTCAAGTATTATAATTTTATTAATTATTGAATTTGTGAAATGGAATTACAGTTAAATAATTATGCTAATTTGGCAAAATCATGTTATTACTATGATAATATGTAATCATGATAATGACAGTAAAACTTTATGTGTCACCTCGGTTCTCACATGACAGATTCACACATGACAGATTATCACATGACAGATGACAGACACTGGTACCAGACCCTTCCTCTTAGGGGATGTTTAAGAGGGCTACACATGATGTGTACATGACAGATGACAGATGACAGACACTGGTACCAGAACCCTTCCTCTTAGGGGATGTTTAAGAGGGCTACACATGATGTGTACATGACAGATGACAGATGACAGACACTGGTACCAGGACCCTTCCTCTTAGGGGATGTTAAGAGGGCTACACATGATGTGTACATGACAGATGACAGATGACAGACACTGGTACCAGGACCCTTCCTCTTAGGGGATGTTTAAGAGGGCTACACATGATATGTAATGTAAAGATAATGACAGTATAAACAATGTAATTGTTATTGAATTAAGCTAATTGATCTGATGACATGAACCTATTGATAGCCTGATAAATGAAATTTTGAAATTATATTAGGCTTACTTATTGAGTGTGAGCTCATAAAATTCTCATAATGTTTTTCAGAGCCTCAGGAATGAAGATGGATAATTGAGATAGAAGGAGTTTTCTATTAAGAAGACTTAGTTTTATCATTTTGATTTAGTTCAGATTTATTGTAGGGCAGATAGCCCAAGACTGATAATTCTGGTTTGTAACAAATCATGGATATGGAAATTGCTTTATATTGATTCATGTAATAAGTTTAAGACGCCTTGCATGCCCAGCATGCGGCGGGTTGTCACCCTAGCTCAAATTTTTGGGTCTGGGGCGTGACAGTAGGCAAGCCCACGTGGGGTAAGAATGAGTTGGGCACCGGGGAAGACCACGGCCTCAAAAACAGAGTACAAAAGGGTCAAAATTAGAGAAAAGAAGGAAAAATCTTGCTGCACAAACTGCATCATTCATTCATGATAATTGATGCACAGTATATATAAATGCCGAAAATAAAAAAAAATATTCTTACACTTTGCATATATGCATACACATGCATCGCGTGCTAATTATGCGCATGCATGCGGTGCAATAAAACTTTTTCAAAGAAATAAATCATGGCAATGAATCATAAATAAATTATACCAACTTAAGATTATAATAGCTAGTGGATCAACTCAAATTCAATCCATATATTAATTATATCAAAATCTAGATTCAAACACGGCATATACTATACAGGTTATATAACATAATCTATGCAATTTGTTTAACAACCAAGTGGTATTCGAGTTGATATAAATAATGCATTATTTATTTCAATCTATGTAGTTTGAAATTAAATTATATTCTATCTAACTTGTATAACTAAATTAACCCGTTCAATACTTATTTCATTATAAAATATGTTATTAAATAGCTATATATATATCTACGAGGTCCAAAATTATACACTAATTCATTTTCACTTGTTGAATATCATATGGTAAAAAAAATGATATTTATGGTTAAAAAAATAAAAATAAAATTAACATGAATAAATTAATCAGATTTCATGAGTGGTATCTGAATTTGCAAGTCATGTAATATAAATTAATTCATTCAATAATCAAATTAATTTTAAATTAGTAAATTAATCAAAGACATTACTAATGGATTAATTGGATTCTAATTTAAATATATTTATGTTGAACCTAAATCTACTAGCTCCGTATCACACTCAAGTCATGTTTACGATTTAAATCTAAAAATTACCATCTATAAACAAAAATAAGATGTATCCAAAATTGTCATCTCTAATCAAATAAGTCAGGCATCAATATAAGGGGCAACCTTTAGACCTCGTTTAGCAAATCATCAGTAAGCTTTTGGGCAGCATGATTGTTGCATTTTCATAGAAAAGCTGCTAGTTTTTTTAGTAAATAATTATCAATTATCAGATGATTCTCAATAACCAAGCAAACGTGATGCAAAGGACTTCTCAGGAAAAGCACTCTTCTTGAGAAGACAGCGGCTATCAAACGATATCTAGGAGGTCGAGATTTTTAAACAATAGCTTCCTTTGCCAAGCAGCTTCTTGGATCATTTAGCTTCCTCTTTTGCTTAGCTCAGGCATCGCACTTGCCCATGGAGATGCGAAATAGTTTATATTCCATTATACCTGAAGAAAAGACGAAAATGAAATCAATGGATCATTAGAACATGATTAAAACAAACTGATGACTCTTTCATCTGCGATCCCCACAACCGAAGCATAAACAAGCCTTGTGGGGCCAACGGACTCGCCCCCTTAACTGAAGAAGAAGTTACCACTATCAAACACGCCAAGGCCCAAAGCTCGCTCACTTAAATAAACCAACAACGAGATTAACGGCAACGCTTAAGCTAACCACAAAAGATATTTCATTAAAAGGATCACTCAAGGTAGAACGTCCACAGACCCCCCATATTAGACCCTGAAAACCCTTCCAGTATCTCGCCTATTACAGTGCCCAAAGCAGGGCTCCACAATATATACAACAAGTATCCAAAAAACCAAGCCACAGAACAAAAACTGCAACCACCACCGACGACCGACTGCGGGAAAGCTTCTCTATGCCTTCTTGGGAGACTTGGGCTCCGGCTCCGCCTTGCTGGTCTTCTTGGGGAGTAACACCTGGTGAATATTCGGAAGCACGCCACCATGAGCAATGGTCACGCCAGAGAGAAGCTTGCCAAGCTCCTCGTCATTTCTCACGGCTAAAAGCAGGTGTCTCGGGATGATGCGCGTCTTCTTGTTGTCCCTCGCCGCATTCCCCGCCAGCTCCAGAACCTGTACGCACGAAATCCAGCAAAACAGAGTCACAACCCAAAGAATACGAACAGAAACAGGGAAAAAAAATTTTTTTGCGAGAAAAACTTCATCTTTCCACAACAGTCTCCATATACGCAAGCAAATAGCCACCTTTTTTAAAGCAATTCCTTGTATCGACAGATTGGTCGAAGTGAGAAAAGCCGTGATAGGATCGTAACGGGAGAAATCTCTTTGAAATTATTTACAGGGAAGTGTCAAAGAAATTTGTTTCGCAATGGAAAGCCAACTCAGAAAGGAGAGAATTTTTTTTTTTTTTACAGAAAGAAGAAGAAGAAGAAGAAGAGTACCTCAGCAGCGAGGTACTCGAGGACGGCGGCGAGGTAGACGGGAGCTCCGATAGCGAGCCTCTCAGCGTACCGACCTTTCTTGAGGAAGCGGGCAATCCTCCCCACAGGGAACTGGAGACCGGCCTTGACGGATTTGGAGACGGACTTTCTCTTGAAAGCGCCCTTCCTCCCTCCTGACGGCTTTGGAGCCTTCGATGCCTCCATCTCCCTCGCCTCTCTCTCTCCCGCGGTTAGATTTATTTTGACAGCGATGGACAAAAGGCAGGGACAGAGCTTGGCCTGGCGTCTAGCGGCGAGAAAACCGTGGATGTTTATAGTTGACCGGCGATCCGGGATGGCGCCTCGGTTGGACCGACAGGATTGGAGATTTTAGGGAGCGATCCGCGGCTATGTGTCTTTGCCAATGGGACACGCCCACGCGTAGCTCTCGACTTTTAACCTAAGCGGGAAATCACGAGCGGAGAAAAGGAGGGAAATTTTGTGCGGGAAAATTCAANCCTCGAGAGTGGGTTGCCAATGGTGGCTTCTTCTCGCGCGTCGATGGTTTTTTACTCAACGCGCTCGTTTTTAAACCTGGCGAAGTCCTTCGGGGACTATTTGGGGGCCGTTCGGCTTTGGTCGAGGCTCGTAGGTTTAGACTTTTTGCTGGGGTTTTTAGCCCGAATGATTTTTACCTGGCCTTGCCATGGCTCGGGGATTCATCGCTCGGCCCTGCCGAGGTTCGGAGAAACATTTTACTTGGCCCTGCCAAGGTTCGGAGATTTGTTGCTCGGCCCTGCCGAGGTTCGGAGACTTTGTTTTACTTGGCCCTGCCAAGGTTCGGAGATTTGTTGCTCGGCCCTGCCGAGGTTCGGAGACTTTGTTTTACTTGGCCCTGCCAAGGTTCGGAGATTTGTTGCTCGGCCCTGCCGAGGTTCGGAGACTTTGTTTTACTTGGCCCTGCCAAGGTTCGGAGATTTGTTGCTTTTACTTGGCCCTGCCAAGGTTCGGAGATTTGTTGCTCGGCCCTGCCGAGGTTCGGAGACTTTGTTTTACTTGGCCCTGCCAAGGTTCGGAGATTTTACTTGGCCCTGCCAAGGTTCGGAGATTTGTTTTACTTGGCCCTGCCAAGGTTCGGAGATTTGTTGCTCGGCCCTGCCGAGGTTCGGAGACTTTGTTTTACTTGGCCCTGCCAAGGTTCGGAGATTTTGTTCTTGGCCCTGCCAAGGTTCGGAGATTTGTTGCTCGGCCCTGCCGAGGTTCGGAGATTTTGTTTTACTTGGCCCTGCCAAGGTTCGGAGATTTGTTTTACTTGGCCCTGCCAAGGTTCGGAGATTTGTTGCTCGGCCCTGCCGAGGTTCGGAGACTTTGTTTTACTTGGCCCTGCCAAGGTTCGGAGATTTTCTTGGCCCTGCCAAGGTTCGGAGATTTGTTGCTCGGCCCTGCCGAGGTTCGGAGATTTGTTTTACTTGGCCCTGCCAAGGTTCGGAGATTTCTGTCCAGGCAGATAACTCGGTTGTACCGAGGATTGGTAAGCAGCATCTATTTCCTTTTACGATTTATGGCAATATGGTGCATAATCGATTCACACAGCAAGTTGCGGAAAATAGATAACTGGCGAAGCATAAAGGACATACCCTATTGATAGTATTTGCGGAGGTTGTCCGAGTTCCACGTTCGGGGGACGGATTTCCCATCGAGATCCTGCAGCTTGTAGGTTCCTGGCCAATGATCTCCGTGATTTGGTACGGGCCCTCCCAGTTCGGCGCCAGCTTTCCTTGCTCCAGCGGTTTGGATACAGAAGCTTTTCGGAGGACGAGGTCGCCGGGTAGGAAGGTTTTCCCCTTGACCCTGGAGGCATGGTACCGAGCCACCCTCTGTTGATAGCAGCCGTCCTGATTCGGGCCTTTTCTCTGACTTCCTCTACCAAGTCGAGGTTGGTGCGGAGTTGCTCGTTGCTGGCTTCCTCTGAATAACTCTCCACCCGCAAAGATGGGAGGCCTATTTCCACAGGGATGACGGCCTCCGTGCCAAAAGCCATTCGGAATGGAGTCTCGCCCGTCGGGATTCTCGGGGTGGTGCGATAGGCCCATAAGACATGGTGTAGCTCATCCGCCCACCTGCCTTGGGCTCTGGAGAGGCGAGCTTTGATTCCTTGGAGGAGAGTCCTGTTGGTCACTTCGGCCGCTCCGTTGGCTTGTGGGTGCCCGACCGAAGTAAGGTGGTGACGGATTCCGTGTTCCTCGCAGAATTGGCGGAACTTGGAATTGTCGAACTGCTTACCGTTATCGGTGATTATGGTGTGGGGGAGGCCGAACCGGCAGACGATGGACCTCCATACAAAGTCTCTGGCCCGTGCTTCGGTGATTTGCGCAACTGCTTCCGCTTCAACCCACTTGGTGAAGTAGTCAATGGCGACAAATAAGAATTTCCGCTGTCCCGTCGCAAGCGGGAATGGGCCGAGGATGTCCATCCCCCACTTGGCAAAGGGCCAGGCGGAGGATATAGAAACTAGCTCGGCGGAAGGGAGCCTCTGGATGCTTGAATGTCTCTGGCAGGCGTCACAGGCTCGGACTAGGTCGTCCGCGTCTTTCTGCATGGTCGGCCAGTAATAGCCTTGCCGTAGCACCTTGTGGCATAGGGACCGGCTTCCCAGATGGTTGCCGCAAATCCCTTCATGTACCTCTCGTAGAGCATAGTTCGCCTCGGATGGGCGGAGGCATCTGAGCAGCGGCATAGAAAAAGACCGCTTGTAAAGTTGGTTGTCAATCAATACATAGTGGGTCGCCTGCAGCTTCAATTTCCTGGCCTCTCTTCGGTCGGATGGGAGCGACCCTTCTTTGAGATAGTTGAGGATAGGGTCGAACCAGGATGGTTCGGCCTCGATTTGCATCACCCGATCGGCTTCCATGATGCTCGGCTTTTCCAGAGTCTCCAGATGGAATTTTTGTTCAGCATCCATCGTCTCCGCGGTTGCCAATCGGGAGAGTAGGTCGGCACGGGCGTTTTCCGATCTAGGAATTTGAATAATTTCAAACTCGGCAAAATGGGGAAGTAGTACGCACCTCTTGGAGATATCGGATCATGTTGGGTCTCGGGCTTCAAACTCTCCCCGCACATGGCCGGCCACCAGCTGAGAGTCGGTGAAGGCGTTAAGCTTTTCCACCTTCAGGTTGCGGGCGATCCGGAGACCAGCTAACAGGGCCTCGTACTCGGCTTCGTTGTTGGAAGCCGGGAAGGAGAATCGGACGCCATATTCGAAGATCATCCCTCTGGGCTGGTGAGACTAGACCCGCACCGGAGTGATGGGCATTGGACGACCCATCGACGTGAAGGAGCCACCGAGCTCAGGCTTTGGTCCTTCGGGATTTTCTGGGGTAGAGCCGTCTTCTGGGATGGTACACTCGAGGAGGAAATCGGCCAGCACTTGGGCTTTGATGGCCGGGCGAGGTTGAAAATGTATGTCATGCTCGCTTAGTTCGACGGCCCATTTGGTCATCCTCCCCGATGTTTCTGGACGGTGGACCACCGCCTTGATGGGTTGATCGGTGAGGACCGTCACTGAATGTGCTTGAAAATAAGGCCGTAGCTTCCGGACTGAGGTGATCAAAGCCAGCACTATCTTCTCAATCCTGGTGTACCTCGTCTCCGCATCGCGGAGCAGCCTACTCACATAGTAGATCGGCCTCTGGATTTTGCTTTCTTCTTTGACTAGCACCGAGCAAACTGCGCCCTCCGAAACGGCCAGGTACAGAAATAGGGTCTCTCCCGGGATCGGACTACTGAGAAGTGGAGGCGAGCCGAGGTACTTCTTGAGATCTTGAAATGATTTCTGGCACTCAGGAGTCCACTGGAAATTTTTGGCCGATCGGAGAGTTTTGAAGAAGGGGAGGCATCTCTCGGCTGACCGAGCCACGAAGCGGTTAAGGGCCGCTATCCTCCCGGTTAAGCGCTGGACCTCCTTAATAGACGCTGGGGGCGCCATTTGTTGGAGAGCTTGAATCTTCTGAGGGTTAGCCTCGATACCCCGCTGGGAGACCATGAAGCCGAGGAATTTCCCGGAATTGACGCCGAAGCACACTTGGTTGGGTTGAGCTTCATTCCATATTTGCGCAGTGTGGCAAAGCTCTCCGCGAGGTCCTCAACATGCCGCAGCGCTTCCTTGCTTTTGACCAGCATATCATCTACGTACACCTCCATGTTCCGGCCGATTTGCTCCTTGAACACCTTGTTGACCAGCCGCTGGTAGGTCGCTCCTGCATTTTTAAGACCGAAAGGCATAACTCGGTAACAGTAGGTACCTCGGTCGGTTATGAAGGCGGTCTTTTCTTCATCTTCGGGGGCCATCCGGATCTGATTGTAGCCCGAATAGGCATCCATGAATGACAGCATTTGGTGGCCTGAGGTGGCGTCCACGAGCTGGTCGATCCGAGGGAGGGGGAAGCTATCCTTCGGGCATGCCTTGTTGAGGTCGGTGAAGTCGATGCAGATCCTCCATTTGCCATTCGACTTTTTCACCATGACGACATTTGACAACCAACTTGGATAATTCACCTCTCGGACAAAATTGGCTTTGATGAGTTTGTCGACCTCCTCTTCAATGGCTTTTTGCCGTTCTGGGGCGAAGCTTCTCTTCTTCTGCTTAACAGGCCTGTGCATCTCGTCCACATTGAGGCGATGGACGAGGACCTCGGGGTTAATCCCTGGCATGTCGGAGGCGGTCCAGGCGAAGATGTCCGCATTGCTTTGGAGGAATCTGATCAGCTCGCGACGAGGCTCTCCTTCGAGTAGCGACCCGATCCTTATGGTTCGGTCGGGCCGAGCTTCGTCTAGCGGTACTTCTTCCAGTTCTTCCGCCGGTTCTCCCTGTTCGGCGAAGTCCTCACGAGCGTCTAGCCCGTCAACTTCGGGCATTCTGGACTGAAGGCTCGTGACGAAACATTGCCGAGCCATGGCTTGACTTCCCCGAACCACTCCAACTCCTTGCTCGGTAGGGAACTTCATAGATAGATGCGGGATGGAGACTACCGCCTTGAGGGACATTAGACCCGGCCTGCCGAATATGGCGTTATATGGGGACCTGAGGTCGGTCACCAAGAAATCGTCTGAACAATGGCTACAAGGGGCCAGGTTCCCGCGCGGACCGTCAGGGTGACGATTCCTTCTGGGACGATGACGTCGCCGTGAATCCCATCAGGGTGGAATCCACGGCTCGAAGGTTTTCCATGAGCAATTTCATCCTGGCAAACACACCGAGGTACAAAACGTTTACCGAACTTCCACTATCGACGAGGATTCGGCTTACATCATAGTTGTTCAAGTTAAGGGATACAACAAGTGCGTCATCGTGGGGAGCTGTATCCCAAGAAGATCATCATCAGAAAAGGAAAGTTCGCCCGTGCGCGCCTTCTTCGGCACTGGTGCATCACCGTTGCCCCTGGAGCTCGATCCGCCGGCCTCCTCAATCATGTTGATACGGCCAACCACAGGCGGATTTGGTGGAGGAGGGAGTTGTGGGAGCTCGGGCTGGCGGTCACCTCCTTGTTGCTGCGGCTCGGGTGCTCTTCTGAACTGGTCCAACCGTCCCCGCCGAATCAGTCTCTCGATCTCGTTCTTCAGCTGCCAGCATTCTTCGGTGTCATGACCATGCTCCCTATGGTAGCGGCAGTACTTGGCGGGATCTCTTCGGGTCGGGTTCCCTCGGAGAGGTACTGGTCGGGGAAGCTGGCGCTCTATCTCCATGAGGATCTGCGCCGGGGCACAGTCAGCGGAGTATAGCGATCGAATCGCCTGGGAGGACTCCGGGAGCGATTCCTTGGCGGCAGCGGAGGGACTCTTGGGCGGCGGGGCGGACTTGGCCGACGGACAGGGCGGTGTCTGTCGGGAGCTTTGGGCTCCTGCTTCTTTCTTGCTCAGCGCGGGCCACTCTCCGCGACTCCTCGACCCTGGCGTACTTGTCCGCAAGGGCCATCATATCAGACAACATGGGGGGTAGCTGACCTCCATCGCCAGATAGAAGTCGCTCTCCTTTGAAACTCCCCCCGCTAGGGCGGACATAGCCACCTCATGATTAAGGTGGTCCACCTCCAACATGGCCTTGTTGAAACGGCCAAGATAATTTCTCAAGGACTCCCCCTCTCTTTGCTTGACTTCGGAGAGGGAGTCGGATCTCCGTCGGTGGCGGCGGCTGCTGACGAACTGGCCATAAAAAGGTGGCTCAGCTCGTCGAATGAATCAATGGAACCCGGTTTCAAGGCGTTGAACCAGGTTCGGGCGGATCCTCTGAGGGTGGATGGGAAGGCTCGGCAGAGGATCGCATCAGATGCTCCGTGGAACATCATTATTGACCGGAAGCTGCTGAGATGGTCGTCCGGATCAGTGGAGCCGTGATAGGGCTCGACGGTTGGCAGCTTAACGTGGGAGGGAATCACTTCCTCCATGATTCCCTTAGAGAAAGGGATGCCCTGCTCTGCTTTGGGCTGGGGCAGATGGGCTGCTTGGCGGCGTCCAGCTCCTGACGCATCTCTTGGATCTGACGGCGGATCTCCTCTTCACCGGCTAGAGGAGGAGCTGGGCGCGAGACCGCAAGGACGGCGTCGAATCATGGTGAGACGTCGCCGGAGAGAGGGAGCGGGCTCGCCGAGATCTGGGAGGATCTCTATCAACCGGTTCGAGGGACCGGTTTGTCCCCCTGGGGCGATGCGGGGGATCCGCTGATTCATGCGGATCAGAGGAGGAGGTTGCCGGCGAAGAAGAAGTCGCCGCTTCTTTCTGGGGATGCGAAGCAGGAGGAGCCGTAAGGCGCTCCTGTACCAGGTGGGTAAGAGCCTGGACTTGCTGGACCAGCGTAGCAAACTGGTCCTGGGTCACCGGAATGGCAGGCGGCGACGGAGTCTCGACAGGCGGGGGTTGTGGCGCTGTGGCGCCAGTCGGATCAGGCCTCTGGGAGGCGACCTGATCTTGGGCATCAGAGGTTGCTCTCTTCCGGTTGGCCATCAGAGAGGTTCTTCTCCGGATTAAGATCCTTGTCTCCTTTCTTCAAGTTTTAACGGGACTTGAGGCCCTTCCTCTAGCGCCAATCTGTTGCCGCCGAAATCCGTCCTCCGACTCGGGCGCGGTCGATCTCCGGAAGAGGGTGCGGCGGACCTGCAAAAGAAGCCCACACGCGGAGGGACGCTGGGGGTGGTCCTCCGCGGAAGACCCTCCGACGCTCAAGTCAGTGGGGAAGAAATCGGCGATCAACCAGATAATGAGGAGGTGGATCTCTCCGGGAGACCTCTCCGGGGGCGGCCAATCGGAGGCTCCAAAGGGCAGGAGCGCCGACGAGCTCCCGTCGAGAGCAGGAGAGTGAGAGTGGAGGTGTGCGCAAGTGTGCGTACAGAGTCGCGTACCTGAGGGAATCTGCAATCTGATATTTATAGACTGTCACCTGGGACTTGAGCATCTTCTGGAAGGTTCTGGGGTTGTTACGATACGGGGGTAGACAGAATCAGGCCGTTGTGGGGCCGTTAGAATCCACGCCTTGTTGTTAAGGGATCGACGGCTGGGAGAGCTCCTTGATGTCTTGGGATCTGGGTGAGTAGACCTGGGGCGGTTATAGGTCTTAGGCCACGTCTCAACATGATTCCTTGCCTAAGGCGCTGCTCGGGTAAGCTTAAGCTCTCCCGCGTCAGGTTCCGCGGAGGTAGACGTCAGGGCGTGGACGCTAAGTAGAAGCGAGCTAGGGAAGCCCGGAAGAGGCCGAGCTAGGGAAGCCCGGAAGAGGCCGAGCTACGGAAGCCCGGAAGAGGCCGAGCTAGGGAAGCCCGGAGAGGCCGAGCTAGGAAGCCCGGAGGAGGCCGAGCTACAGAAACCCGGAAGAGGCCGAGCTAGGGAAGCCCGGAAGGCCGAGCTAGGGAAGCCCGGAGGAGGCCGAGCTACGGAAGCCCGGAAGAGGCCGAGCTAGGGAAGCCCGGAGGAAACTGAACTATGGAAGCCGGAAGAGGCCGAGCTAGGGAAGCCCGGAGGAGGCCGAGCTAGGGAAGCCCGGAGGAGGCCGAGCTAGGGAGACGACGGAAGGAGGTCAGTCTTAGCCGCCTCGCACGAATATCAATGCAATGACGATTTTATCGTCCAACGTGTATATATATATATATATTTGCCCGGTCGTGCAAATTTGGAATCCAAGACTGACAATGCTGCCACCACCTCCGATCTGCAATGATGCCTTTTTCATGCAGCACAACCTCAGGTACATAAATGTCTTCTAATTTGCCTGGACTCTCACTTTCATTGGATGGCGCCAGCATTGATTCAGATGCAGGCATTAAAAAAATAAAAAAAAAAGAAAAATCAAGTAAATTTGCATCTGGGCAATGATGCACCACAACCAGTTGCTAGTGGGTAACAGTTCAGAGCACTTTATCTCACTCAGTAAGATTTCAGTACGTAAGTCTAAAGTGTCATCATCAAAAATGGATTCGGATTTGTTGGCCAGTAGGAATGTTAGCATGGACTTTGCATATAGAACTTAATTACGGTCCAAAACAAAGAAGAAGTATGGTCTAGAATTTAAGGACATTGACGGATAAAATAAACCAAAATTCAAATTGGGTTTGAAAAACAAGGCTTGTAACAAGTCCGGTCCACTAACTATACAAAAAGGAAAAATCTCCGAGGAGAAGAAAGTCCAAATCCAACTTTGGGGCTTTGAGACATAGGACATGGGTTTGTAACTTTTCCTTCTTTTGGAGAAGCAGCAGAGAAAGTCCCACCTGCTTTCATTAAGATTATGAAGAGGAATCTATAATCTAATCTAAGTAAGGGTCATGTCAAAATCTAGGAATATCAGTATGATATGGTTTCTTCAATTTAGTGGACCGAGAATGTACGTAGACAGTAAGGTTTGGTGTGCGAGTTTCGAAGGAAGGTGATTTTTCTTCATGCATAGTCACATGCCATGCTAGTTTTACGCCAGCAGTCAGCAGTGACGTCTGCGAGCGAGGATAGGAGTGGTGGTTTTTTTTCCAAGCAGAGCCCACGCCAGTTTTACGCCATCGCTTACACAAAAAACAAAAAATCACGCGCAGAAAAGAGAGAAAAGCGAAGTACTGCACGCGCAACAAAGAGAAGTTGGACGGCGGTTGGATTTTTTTCGTCTCCTTTCCTGGCGGTCCTCCGCTACCAACCTGAGCACCAAGAAAAAAAGTTGAAAAAGACTTTTTATTCCATATTCCGAATAGCAAGTTCTATATGAATTATACTATTTTTTTTATTAATTCATATATATATATATATATATAGATCACAACAAAAAAAAAAGTTATTCATGCAAAAATAAAATAATTTGAGAGGGGTATGAGTGCAATAAGCTTTCAAAAATAAATATATATAAGCTATATTTGTAAGGATGCTTTATGTAAAGTACTCAAAAGTGAAACCAAAGACCAAGGCCTCTCCACTATGGGCCGCCCCCACTTTTTTAGCTGCACCCATTTGTTTAGGAGTCAAATTTTTATTTGCCCTCCTATCTATCCCTCCATATGTATATATATATATCCATCCATTTCGTCCAAATTCCAGAGAAGCTCTAATTTAACTCTAATCATGAAGGATACAAAGGTTCTTGCAGTCTCTTTTCTCTTGAGGTTTATATATGCAGTCATGCAGATTCTCGCCAAGGTTGCCTTCAACGAAGGCATGAGCACATTTGTATATGTGTTTTATAGACAACTGTTTGCTACTCTCTTATGGCACCAATTGCTTTGATACTTGAAGGGTACTAATCTCTTCTCTTTCTTGGATTTGGACCTTCATTATTTTACTGTCCTCATTGACATATTCTGCTTTATAGGAAAAAGGCTCCATCGCTATCATTTATGGTCTGCTTCAAGATTTTTATGCTTGCTTTAGTTGGGTAAGTTATTAAATCAAATTTAATCTTTTTGCACCTCGGTTACAATTATTAATTTATGATGATATAAAGGTTGAAAATAAATAAGATATAGATTGAATGTATATCTAACACTACCAAGAGGTTGGAAAGCTTTTAAAAGTGAGAACTATTTTTCTTTTTCAAATTCAAAAAATCAGAGATATTTTTTCAAGTATTTGACTTAGATAATATTTACAGGTAGTCTCAATAACAACGACAATAAATGGTACACTCATTGTTAATTCTTAAGCCAAAAATAAAATTACCATATTATCCTCCTTGTGAATGTTCCTTACAAGATTATACAGTGATTAATTTTTATATCAATCTTATTTTTTATTTATGTTTCTATTAAATTTCATTCAGCATATCTATCTTAGCTGGTAATTCAACATATCCATACTCTTATTTATTTAATACATAAGATTTCTAATGCTTTTCTAACCTTTTTTTTATTTTTCTTATTGGTGTGTTCAGGTTTGCTGTATTCTTAAACACATTCTTCATTGGTCTTGATTATACAACCACCACCGCAGCAGCGGCAATGATAAATTCCATTCCTGTGGTTACTTTCATTTTGGCTGTTCTATTTAGGTACGACCCATCATATTATCTCAACATGCATAAGAATGTAGACATCCAATGAGCGGTTATGAAACAACAAACCTCTCAACTTATGAGGAACATTAGACAGTCCGTGATATAGAAGCAGTATACATGTTTAGCAGAAAGCTAAGAAATTGATCCTGCATTCTTCAAGATTAAAAAACTACGAGTATTATTTCTTAAAGAAAAGAAACCATGTCTAGTTTTGACTTGTGGCAAGAGCGTTGTTCGCAACGCATGAGGTGGAGGCAACTGAAGTAGCGTGGACAAGATTACAACCCTCTCTCTTTTGACTTTGGATAAGATCATAACCCTCAAGCTGGATTCTGTTTCTAGTGGGTGATAAGCTGAAGCATAATATATTGTTAAAAGATGACAAAGTATGTCATGCCTTTAGCAACATAGTTTTTTCCATCATAAGCTTAGATCTAAGCATTGGACGAGAGCCGTTTTGCCACTGCATGACTGTCCCCCTCCCTTCTCTCTATTCTTCGATTTATCGAGAGAGAAGTAGAGAAACATACCCATATAATAATAACTTATATCTTTATTTTAAGATGCAGGACCAAAAGGCATGAACCTAACATGTTTGGTTGCCGGGCACAGTATGGTATAACCTTTTCAATATAATTTACATGAGTCTGTGATCTTAATCATGCCTTAAAATTGTTTCATGACAGGATAGAAACCATGAAGATAAAAAGTTTTCAGGGCATCGCTAAAGTTTTTGGACTAGCACTCTGCCTTGCTGGCATCCTGATATTGACCTTCTACAAGGGACCCCAGTTGAAATCCTTCAACCATCATAACCTCTTTGGACTTGAGAGTGGCCATAGAGCTCACTCCCATTCTACCGAGAAATGGGCCTTGGGGACTCTTCTTGTGACCATTTCTACTGTAACCTTTTCTCTATGGATAGTCTTACAGGTATGCTTAAGGTGATATAACTTATTAATAGGACTGCATATAGTCCGCAAATGATCTAGTGTTTATATCTCCTATTCTTAAGAGAGAATGTTTTAACTTTTACTAGGGATACGTGTTAAAAGAGTATCCTGCCAAGCTACTGTTCACAACTCTTCAGTGTTTATGGAGCACTATTCAGACATTCTTCATAGCTTTAGCATTTGAGAGGGACTTTTCTCGATGGAAGTTGGGCCTCGATATGGGTCTCATCTCAGTAGCTTTCGGTGTAAGTAATTTTCTTTTCTTTGTTCTTTTAAGAAATTATTTTCTTTTCCTTCTTTGCTCCATCAGAGCCGATCTTTCTTAAGAAATAATAGCATAGAAATGCCAAACCTACAGGACCCACTTAAAACTTTCCAATAATAAAATTAGTGAAAAAAAGATTTAATTTAGTGAAAAGAAGAATATTTTTAAAGAGAATTGAACTGTGCAAACTGGCTCTAGCTTTTATGATATGTTAACATTTGATTGCAGGTTCAATATATAGACTTAAGCAAGAAGACTGCAAATTTTTTCCAACATCACTTGTTTTATATGTATCATTTCAAATCTGTTGCTTATGTTTTAGTGGAAAAAAATCTTCACTATGCAATGATATATTCCTTATCTGTTGTGACAGTTTGATCATGTAATAACTGATGCATGACAGGGTACTATGGTCAGTGGAGTCTCATATTACTTGTCATCATGGATCATTGAGAAGAAGGGCCCAGTTTTCTTAGCTATGACAACACCATTAACCCTAATTTTTCAAATCATATGCTCTTCTTTTCTCTTGGAGAAATGATTAATTTGGGAAGGTATCTTTCAGTGCTTGATCAAATCTGATTTTCATATGATACTATTATTTATGGTTGAAATGGTGCTTTACTATTTTAAATGTTGTTGCAGTATTTTAAGTGGAGTTTGCATGGTTGGAGGCCTTTACAGTGTTCTCTGGGGAAAGAACAAAGAACAAGATGACAGCCAAATGGAAATAAGAGAGAATGAAAACGCTTACTTGGAGGAGGAAGAAACAGCAACACCAACAGTGTAATCAATTTTCTTAATTATGTATGGAAATCAATGTAAACCTTTTGTTGGACGTTCCAATAAGGAGTTGGTATTTTTGACTGATGCAAGAGCCAAGACCTGAAAATGACATAATTATACCAAAAAATCTTGATAATTTGTGATTTTTCAGTTTCAAATATATAAGAAACAATTTTGGACACTTCTATGAAAAATCCTGTTCAGCAATTAGTTCCTCATCAACTTTTAACCAGCCCACGTAAACCCGGGCTGGCTCCATCTCCAAGATTTTTCACTACCCATTCTAAAATCATATCCTGACCTTTTTTTTTTAAGGAAATGCTGGAGAAGGAGAGTTTATCTCATCAATTTTATTAACATACTTATAGTACGAGTTTTGGCTTACAGGGGAATACATTGCTTTCCATTTCTCAATCTATAGATTATTATTGTGAAACTCGTCAAAATCTTATGCAAGATCAAGTTTTGTCGAATATCTTTTTATAAGAAGATTCTTGTATTCTTTCTTTCCATACATACTACATAAAATTAATTATCAACTAATTTCAATTTTTTCTTTGATTAGCAAGAATCTTTTTCGGTCTAAAGTTTAAAGATATTGGTAAGTAATCCCGTTATCCCTATACTAGAGGCCAGGCACTCCATCATTATCCTTGAGAATTAACAATTAATAAACAAACGATCTACCAATTTTGAGGTGCCTCCACACATCACGCATTCGGTGCTTGCTGGCCACTCTTTTTTAGCAAATACTTCATCAGTATACAGTTTATTATAGGGTTGTCCAAAGAAAAAACTTAAGCTTCTTTAGAGCAAAAGCCTTTTACGCCTATTTGTAAAGGGATATTTTATACCACTCTATGATTAATGAATTTATATAAAGAGTTGATCGAATACTTACTATCCTTAATTATATGACTTCCAAATTAGTACATCCTCCATTGTTATTAGAGATATAAGGGAGAAAAGGTCTTGGAATTGCTAAACTATCAGTGTGAGTGGGCCATGCACACGAACTCTCCACTTATAGGTTATTCGGCTCCACCTCAAGGCCACTGAGCAATTTTTTGTAGCTAATCTCTGATATAGGTTCTTAAAAAGAGGAGTGATGTAGGGACTAATCAGCTGTCCTTTTGGAATATAATGTTCCTTTCATTCCCAAGCTAAAAGGTCATGTAGTTTTAGAATGCATTCAGCTCTACATATATCTCCCCACAATGGTGAAATCTTCTAGATCATGCACCTTTTTGTAAGACAAAGTAATACCTTTAGTAATAAGCTTTAGTGATTACTCTGGGCCACTAGTTGCTTCCTATTATATGGTTGTTTAAGAACTTCCATACCCATTTGGCTAATAGCATTGTGTTCATATAGTTCAAATTCTTGATACCCAAGCCCCATTCTCTTTTATCTTCGCAGACAGTATCTTAGTTAACCAAGTAGTGAAGTTAATTCACTCTTTTCCTTTCCAAAAAAAAACTTTTCTTAGTCTATTGATTTTGTGATACACTCATTTCAGCAAACAAATTAAGCACTGATATGAAGTACGTAAGAAAAAAGACTGTTAAGATAGAATTTAGAAGATATGATCTACCTTAGATAATAGTTTGTCCTTCTACAAGGCAAGCTTTCTTTCTTCTCAATTAGTGGCTGCCAATATTACTTTGATTACCTTCGGTCATTCAAAAGAAGTCCTAAGCAAGTGAATGGTAATCTACCTCTCTTGTAGTTAAGAAAAGTGAAATGATTGGACTTGCTCCTCTTCCACGTTCAAACAAATCACTAAATTTTTATACAAATTTATCTTATAGCCTTGCACTTGAATATCATCATAATATTTCTTTTTATCCTTTTACCAAAAATGAAATTTCTTGTATATATGCTCATAATATTTCCCTAAAATTAAGTAAAAAATAATATATGTATCTGGTTTGATTTGGATTGAATCCACATATAATTTAAGATGCATCTATTGGATATATAGTCTCCAACTAAAAGTTGAACTCTAGCTAGGTTGAACTGTAAAGGTCTGTTTGATTTTTTGTAACTGGATAACTGAACTCTGCGAAATGGGGGCTGACCTGGGTTCCCATGGTGGCCAAATTTAAGGAGAAATGGTCTGAAATGGTTTATGGCAAGGAGAGAAATATAGAATTGCATGAAGGAAGAGCAACAGACGTCACGCCGGTATCAATATCACCATCATCACCATCACAACCGTAGCAAAATAAAATAAAAATAAAGGAACATAAAGTAGGTAGATCTCTCTCTTAGAAGGGAGGCTTTCATGAAAACAGCGTAGCAGAAAGAGGGCCAAAACTAGAATGCAGTGCATATAAATGATGATCATAATAACATCACTGTCAGAAGAGGAGAAAGGCACACCAGTGCGTACTGGGAAGAGGTAAAAGAAAGTAAGATTATAATAACATAAAGTAACCTTTCTGACAGCATAATGCGCATATGAAATGGAAAAAAAAACGGCTAGATAAAACTTTCTAAGTTTTGAAGACTAATAAATAAATTACCCAACAACTATTCTAATCAAGACCCACATGCTGCTGCTGATAAAATGGCACAAATTTTTTTCAGATAACACATGTTCACCCACAAAATCATTAATTGCAGAAATTTGAGAATTTAAAATTCTAGTAGAGTTAAGCAATATTTGCAAATGTATAAAGAAACTGCATAGTAACCCATCAGCTTGTTGAATAGCACCAAGAAAGATAATAACAATGTCATCTGAGATTCATTTAATCACATAACCTTCTATACATTATTAAAAAATTTCGATATTCCTATTCAATAATAAATAATTTTTTTAACATAATATTGGTACCAACTACTTGTTATCTCTAAATTTCTTAATGTAACTAGTTTCTCTCTTGAAAAAATAACTGATGAGGCTGATCGAGTCGCGTTAGAGTTTGACGAAAGAAGCAACTGATGAAGCCCCAGCTTCGGACTCCGAGGCTTCCTCAGCCTCGGCCTCCGAGACCCCTTCGGGCCTCGGACCTCAAGTCCGCTCGGCCTCCGACTGCGGGTTCCCTCGGCCTTCGACTGCGGGTCCCCTCAGCTTTGGACCTCACATCCCTTTGGCCTCGGACCTCATATCGCCTCGGCCTCGGACCCCAGGTCCCACTATCTCAAGCCATTTGACACTACCACATTGCATATCCATCACCTACAGCTACCATGTGACCCACTAACTGTCTGCAATCGCGCGTGGCCACTGCCTATAATGGCGCATGTCTGGCATGACTAGGCCCACCTGCCACCTATGGCGCCGCGCCTAGCAGGTGGCTGGCAGGGCAAACACCTCTGACATGCTCAGTATTGGTTGCGATTTGTCTTTGTTAGCCTGGCCACCTGTCCGCTACTAGACAACAACGCCTCGGAATTAGCTACCTCCCAGAGCGGAAAATGAGATCTTTGAACAGGTATAAGAACCTACACTCACAACGAGGGAAGGGATCAAAACTCAAGCTCTCTAGCTATTTTCATTAGCTCTATTTCTTTACTATTCCTGAGTTGCTTACTTGAGCTCGGAGGGTCCCAACCTGTGCAACCGATCTCCGGGGACTTTCTTGCAGGAGCTTCATCGAGGAAGAGGATCTCTGTTTCTCGGCATTGAACACGACTTGGTGGCAACAGATTGGCACGCCAGGTAGGGAAGGAGGACTGGATCCTTCACGTAGACGGCGCATCTAACTCCTAGGGGAGTGGAGCCGGGCTCATCCTCGCGAGTCCAGAGTAAGAGGCGGTGGAGTATGCTCTCCGTTTTCTTTTTCCCGCCACCAACAATCAAGCAGAGTATAAAGCCTTGCTAGTGGGAATGAAGCTTGCCGAAAAGCTCGTAGCAAGGCATCTCATAGCCTTCACTGACTCTCAACTTGTCTCGGGCAAGTTGCCGAGGAGTACGGGCCCGAGATCCTACCATGTTCCGTTACCTGAGTAAGGTCCAATCCTAGGCCTCCCTTTTTGCTTACTTTTATGTCAGTTACATTTCAAGGTGTGAGAACGCCAGAGCTGATGCATTGTCCCGTTTGGCCACTTCGGCCGATGGGGCCCTAGGAAGAACATATGTAGAGCATCTGGAGGTCCCGAGCATCGAAACTATAGAGGAGGCCCTACCGGTCACCCAAGAGCCCTCTTGGATGGATGCTTACGTCGGTACCTTACTGATGGCGCCATCTCCAAAAACTCGGTGAAGGCTAGGCTACTCAAGTGGCGAGTTCCTAAATTTTTGATACTGGACGGATGGCTCTACCGAAGGTCCTTTTCATACCCAATTCTTAAGTGCGTTGGCCCTACGGAAGCCGATTACATCCTCCGTGAGATACATGAGGGTATCTGTGGGAGTCACTTGGGAGGCAGAGCGCTGGCATAAAGGGCCTACGTCAAGGATATTACAAGCTCATAATGAAGAAGGACATCATCGAGATAGTTCGGAGGTGCGATAGCTGTCAATGACACGCCAACATCTAGTGGGAGCCGACTTCTCAGCTGAATCCCCTAGCAGCCCCATGGTCCTATGCTCAATGGGGAATGGACATCCTGGGATCATTTCCCTCGGCCTCTGGCCAGCGTAGGTTCCTGCTAGTTGCCGTCGACCACTTCACTAAGTGGGTTGAAGCCGAGGCACTGGCTAAGATCATCGAGAGCAAGGTAAGATCCTTTTTCTAAAAATCCATAATCTACTAATTCGGATTGCCACATACCCTCATCACCGACAACATCCAGCAATTTGACAATGCTGCCTTCATAGGATTCTGCACCGAGTTGGGCATCCATCAGCGATTCACCTCTGTCAGTCACCTCCAGACCAATGAAGCGGCCGAGGTTACGAACCGCACTATCCTCCAAGGGCTTAGGGCGCGGCTGGATACTTCAAAGGGAGATGGATGGAGGAACTCTCCAATGTGCTTTGGGCATATGAAACGACACCAGGGGCTCCCACTGGGGAGACCCTTTTTAGCCTCGTCTTCAGGTCTGAGGCTGTCATCCCTGTGAAGATTGGCATCTCGAGTCTCCGAACAGAGTCTTATGATGGGGAAGACAACTCAAGCCAGCTACGAGCTAACCTTGACCTGGAGGAGGTACATGACCGGGCGTGGCTTAGGATGGCTGCCTACCGACATCGAACCACTAGGTACTACATTGCCCGCATCCATCCCAGGATGTTCCTGCCAAGTGAACTAGTCCTTAGACAGGCGAAGTCTCGAAGCCGATGGAAGGAGTCAAGCTGTCACCAAACTGGAAGGGACCCTATCGGGTCACTGAAGCCCTCCACCACGGAGCATATCGAATCGAAGGACTTGATGGGAAGTCGCTCCCCCGAACCTGAAATTCTGACAACCTCCGTTGGTACTATCAGTAATGTACACTTTAACATTGAATTATGAAGCATTGGTATTCTTTTGGATTTACCTGTCTCACATCCTCGACTAATAAAAATATGTTCAAGTAGCTCACCTTTTCAGCCATAGCCCGACTCCGATCAACACTGAAAGCCCAAGGCCAGCTCGGCACCAAAGCCCGGCTTCAGTCGGCACTGAAAGCCTAAGGCCAGCTTGGCACCAAAGCCTGACTCTGTTAGGCACTAAAAGCCTGAGGCCAGCTTGGCACCAAAGCCCGACTCCGGTCGGTACTGAAAGCCCGAGGCCAACTCGGCACCAAAACCCGATTTTGGTTGACACTAAAAGCCTGAGGCCAGCTTGGCACCAAAGCTCGACTCCGATCGGCATGGAAAGCCCGAGGCCAGCTCGGCACCAAATCCCAACCCCGATCAGCATGGAAAGCCCGAGGCCAGCTCGGCACCAAAGCCCGACTCCGATCGGCACCGAATGCCCGAGGCTAGCTTGGCACCAAAGCCCAACTTCGATCGGCACCGAAAGCCCGAGGCCAGCTCGGGACCAAAGCCCGACCCCGATCGGCACGGACCCTCCGCAACCTCTTCAACGAAGGTGGTGGAGCCTCAGAAATGCTCCATAGACTCTACCACCGCCAGCTCACCACTGCAGCCCTTTCCTCGGTTGCTAGGGCTCTCCACAGGGCATCGTCCGCTCAGGCGGTGCCATCGACAGCTTGGGCATCGGCCCTTCGGGCAATTTCCTTGGCACTTTCAGCCCGGCCTTCGGACTCCTTGGCCTCCTGATCGCCATCTCCAGTCGGAGGCAGTAGGCCCCCAGTTCGGCCTCGGCAGCACGGGTGCGCCCCAAGTCAGCCGCTCCTCGCCGCCTGGTCTCCTCGACCTTTGCCTGGAACAGTGCCAGGGTCTTCTTTGCCTCCTCAGCCTCCCTCTAGGCATTTCCCAGGGCCCTCTTGGTCGCTTCAGCCTCCTATCGGACTATCTCCAGTGCACCTTTGGCCTCCTCGGGCTTGGCCACGGCAGCCAAAGTCATATGGTGGGCGCGCTAGCACCGGAGGGCGGTGTCCCTCAAGGCCGATAAAGAGTTCACTGCCTGTGCAAGAAAAGTCTGAGTTAGTATGCAGAAAAGTAAGAACTAGAAGGAAAATAAGACACCTACCCATAGGTGCACCACGAAAGTGTCCCGAGGATAGCAGGAGCATCCAGTTGTCTAAACTCTGCCTAGAGTTCTGGAAAGTAGACCTAGCCATAGTCGTTCGGCGGTATGACCGTTGTAGGCGAGGGACACCCGCAGAGGGTCCACCCCAGTCCTTCTTCCCTCGAAGTTGGACGAGGCTGAGGGGGCGGACGTTGCGGCATCTCTATCCATAGGCAGGCCTTCCTCTGGGGCTAGCTCAGCTACGGGCCCCGATGGCTCGACGTCGATGGCAGCTGGTTCGGCACTCGAAGGAGCTGCTATAGCCCGGGCTCCTCTGGTGGGGTGTCGGCGATCAAATCAATTATCGGGGCTTCCGGTGGGGCGCTCGAGAGAATGGATAGCTGTGTGGCCAAAGGACCGGCCTCCTTGCCTGCATGCTGACCATCGGCTGAGGAGGCAGGGGCCTAGGGACGGGGCTTCTTCCTTGACCCTCCCACCTTGACTTTGGCCTTCCGCTTCTTTGCGACCGCCCTCATCAACATCTCAGTCAGCAGCCTCATGTCTGCACAAGTCAAGGAAGGTCAGAACCACAAAAAAAAAAAGAGGAAAAGAAGGAAGGATGGGAAGGGTCCTCGGCTGCTCACCGCTGCTCGAGAGAATACCCGCGAGCTGAGGTTCTCCTTGGACAAGAGCTGATTGCAGCGAGGAACCACTGCCATCAGCAATTGCCCAAAGGCTTCCCTATCCCTCGAGACCACTGTCGAGTTCTTGTTTGGTCATGTATCGGGATCCCCCATGCACCTTGCCCTCACTCCCTTGAGGTTAGTAAAGAAGAACCGGGTCTTCCCTCTTAACGAACGTGGGGAGACCTAACCAGAGGGCTCGGTTAGGCCTAGGCTGAAGCACCCACTAGCCCAACTATTGCCGAAGGGTGTAAAAGCCGCGGAAAAGGAAAACCCTAGCCTCTATCCTGTGGAGATGGCACAGCACCAGAAAGCTGCAGATGGTCCAAATGGAGTTCAGGACCAACTGGATGGGTGCCAAAGTGAAAAGGTCAAAAATGTTGATGAGCAAGGGATGGAGAGGTAGTCGGAGGCCTCCCTTGAGGAATGTATTGTACAGGACAATCCGCTCGGATGAGAGGATGTCATCTTATCATCGGGGGTGGGGACGAACAGTCGGATGCTGCTCGAAACCCCAAATCGAGCCCTAATATTGGCTAGCTCTTGTCTGGTTATGGAGGAGGTGGCTCCTTCCGAGGATTCTACCCTAACCTTAGGAGGGGGACCGGTGGCTACCGGGCGACCCCTAGCGGGGCCCGGTTGATGACTCACCACTGGAACAGAGGAACATGGTCCTCGAAGAAAGGTGAGGGAGAAAAAGTCCATGCATGCATGGAGGACAGGGAGGCTCGCACCCACAAGGAGGACAGGCAATCCTCGGGTGGAGCAGAAGACCAAGAAGGGGAAGAAGAAGCCATGAAAGAGCTGGAAGGGATCGGGGAACTAACCTGGATGAAGAAGAAGAGCGACGAGGAAGGAAGTAAGACTCAGGGGAAGGAAACATAAACGGGGTGAGAGCATAGGAAGGAAGACGCAGGTCTTGGAAACAGAATGGTAGGTTCAGAGCTTCCCCCAGGTTTACCAGTTTCAAATCGTCCTGCCTAGCCTAGCTGGCCATGCGGATGCCTACCATAGGTTGTGTCTCCTCGGCAGGTGCCCGGCACGTGGGGCGTGCTCCGCCTTCGACCAATCACGGAGCATCTTCGGCGTCAGTGCTATGATGGCAATGATGGCAGTTGCTTTTTCATGCATTCCAAAAAAAACCCCCATTTCGAGGTGGATCCCCATAGATCTGACAGTTAACAGGGGCAGAAGCACTGCAGCGCCCAAGTTACCTGCGCTAAAAAATCACTGTACCTAGGGACATGCGCCCCTTTGCAATTAGCAACACACCGGGATCAGCCACCTGAAAGCTTACGCCCCTTTCGCCTGGCAGGGAATAGGTCCATGTTGTCTCAGGGGCGAGGGGGCATCTGATATGGCTGATCGAGCCACGTTAGAGTTTGACAGAAGAAGCAATTGACGGAGCCCCAGCTTCGGACTCCGAGGCCCCCTCAGCCTCGGCCTTAAAGACCCCCTCAGGCTTCGAGACCCCTCCGCGCCTTGGACCTCAGGTCCCCTCGGCCTTCGATTGCGGGTTCCCTCGGCCTTGGACCTTATGTTCCCTCGGCCTCAGACCTCATATCCCCTCGGCCTCGGACCCCAGGTCCCCACTACCTCGAGCCGCCTGACACTACCCGTGACCCATCCACCACCTACAACTGCCATGTGGCCCACTAACTTTCTGCAATCGCACGTGGCCACTGCCTGTAACGGCGCACGTCTGACACGACTAGGCCCACCTGCCACCTATGGCACCGTGCCTGGCAGGTGGCTGACGGGGCAAGATACCTCTGACATGCTCAGTATCGGTTGCTATCTGTCTTTGTCAGCCTGGCCATCTGTTCGCTACCGGACAACAATACCTCGGAATTAGCCACCTTCCCAGAGCGGAAAGAGGATCTTCGAACATATATAAGAACCTACACTCACAACGAGGGAGGGATCAAAACTCAAGCTCTCTAGCTTTTTTTCATTAGTCCTATTTCTTTACTGTTTCCGAGTTACTTACTTGAGCATCGGAGGGTCCCTATCGGTGCAACCGGTCTTCGGAAACTTTTTTTGCAAGAGCTTTGTTGAGGAAAAGAATCTCTGTTTCCGGACTTTAGAGGAACGCGACTTGATGGCAACAATAACTATACTACCTATTGCTAACAATGGTAATAAGTAAACTAAGAGGCAAATCAGCGTTTTGAAAAGTCTCCAATGATGAAGAATCCAAAGGCAAAAAATATCAGCCCATAATATTAAATTACAATTGACAAAAAAAAATTATGCTTCTGCCACACAGACCAGTCAGGATGATTCTTCGCTTCCAAGCTTCTTATGCATTTGATCCAAAGTAATATCCGCTTAATTCTCTGCATACAGCGAGAACAAACAAGTGAATCAAATTTCTTATCTAATCCATCTATCAAATAGATTATCTCATGGAAAGCCCAACAACCGGTAATTCTTGCTAAAAAAGATCAAGAGAGAGAGAAGGGGACGTAGAACCCAACGGGTGCAACAACACTTATTTTTATCAAAAGCTTTTCTTTCTGCATCTGTTTGCATTAAAAAAATTATTTATATCTATATCCATATATACGCATACATAATTTTCTAGAGACCCACCTCAAATCCACCAATGACATGAAAGTAGTCGCCATTACCGTTCTGATTGGGGCTCTCCTCCTCAAACTCTAGTGGATGCCAACTCTCTTCTCCTCGTCTCAATCCGTGCCATGCTTATCCTAATCCACAACTAACTCATAAGATACATTGTTAGAGGAACTCTCATGAAAGTTCAATCTCCTAAACATCAAGGGAGTAAAGTTCTGATTTTTATTGCATGGGATGTCATCTTTTATCGCTAGAATTAAGAAAAAGACAACATACCTAATTTGAACCAAACAATCCATCTATAAATTTGGGTGGTTGTGCCTCACTTTCATGAGCATAAAATAGAATAAAATAAAAATAAAATAAAACAGAGGTTTCATATGATGAATCAGTTTAATGATTATTTAATTTGCTAAACTTCCGTCATTTTAGTTCTTCTAGTAACTGTACTTATATTCTAAGTGATGCATGACAGAGTATGGTTGACACTGGTGCTTGATGTTACTTGTAGTCATGAACCATTGGGAAAAGAGGGTGTTGAAACAGCAGCACTAATACCACCTGTTGTAGCAGGCGCATGCAAAAGAAAGAAAAAATCAATAAAAAAAACAACTAAAGATAAGACACCAAAGAAAAGAACTCACGAAAATATATATTGGTTCAGTTAGATCGATCTACATCCATTTTGATAAAAATAAAAATAATTCATGAACACACTACAAAAAAAACCGAG